>VWZI01009971.1:320806-387086 GCA_013396835.1 Psilopogon haemacephalus
AAAAAAAAAAGAGAAAAAAAAAGGGCAAAACACAACTTCAACTGTTTGCTTGAACAAAACTGGAAGCAGACACTTCCACTTGCATATGCTAACTCTTCTACAACCATTGCTGCAATGCTGACATTTGACAAGGTGTTTCAAGAACATACCATTTGGTCTCCTCAAAGCAGCAGATGAAATAAAAAGTCTTTGAAAATTAGTTTTCTTACATTAAAATGGAGTTATGTACCTGAGATAGAGAGGTGCCATGTCTACTTGTTTTCCCTTAAAGCAACACAAGGCTGTGGGCAATTAACCACTCACCCATTTGCTCTGCCCAGTTGCTGCATACAAGCAGAGAACATGAACACATTGCAAGGCTTTAGTATTCAATTGTCTGTTATTCCTACCTTTTATTTAAAAGCATATTTTAGTCATAAATGTACTTTACAAGCAGGAGAAAATATCCTGCACATGGAGGAAAAGAGGCTTATTACATCAAAGGCACTTTAAGAAAAAATAAATCAGTTCCACTGTTATTTCATCTCATGTATTATGTCTGGCACAAATGTATTGACACAATACTACATAGTATATCCTCTATTCAGATCACCACATAAGCTTAAAATTTAAATGACTGGCCTTCTAATATCTGAAAAGGGCCTACAAGAAAGCCAGTGAGGGACTTACTAAGATGTAGGGTAGTGATAGGACTAAGGGAAATGGATCCAAGCTACAGTAGATTTAGATTAGACATTAGGACTAAGTTCTTCACCATAAGGGTGGTGAGACACCAGAAGAGGCTGCCCAGGGAGGTGGTAGAAGCCCCATCCCCGGATGTTTTTAAGGTTAGGCAGAATGGGGCTCTGGGCAACCTGATATAGCAGAAAGTGTCCCTGCCCATGGCAGGGATGTTGGAACTAGATAATCCTTGAGGTCCCTTCCAACCCTGACAATTCCACAATTCAGTGAGACAGCAGAATAAAGTACTGAAGCCTTGAAATTGGTGAAAACAGATCTGAATTTACATAACAGATTATAAAAAAAAAAAACAAAAACCAAAAAAAACCCAACAACTCTAATTTAAAATGAACTGTTCACAATTTAAGAATATTTTTGCCTGTATAAAAGAGGAAATGTAAAACTTCAATGCATCTGAGGGAAATAGGCTCTTTACTCTTTTACTTACCACAGGGAATTATAAACATAGTATCTCTTCTACAGAAAATTCTAAGGAATCTGTTAATTGTTTATGGTTCTTATTCCCTAGAGAACACAGAAATCCTGATATTTGGAAGAAAAGCCAAGCAATAAAACACATGGTTGGACTTTTTTCATCCTACCCTTGAGAATTCCATTAACATCAACAGTAGTAAAAGTAACACATCCTGACTAAGCACAACTGGCGTACTATTGCTGGAGTGATTCAGCCTCAGCACTACTAACTCAAAGTTATGTGAATGCATTAAATATATCATTTTAATCTTACTAGTAAAAAAAAAAAATGTGCTGTAGAGCATGTTAGCTTTCAACAACTCACCAAGATGAACACCTAGCATCTCAAGCCATCAACTCTACAAACAGCAGCACATCATAACTACTAACAGTAAAACATGGCAAACCTTCATAGATGCTAAGGAGACAGGTAGGGCAAAAAACACTAAACCCTTACTACCTATCAGAATTTCTAGCAAGGAAATAATTAATCCAATGGTTTATTATAGTTTACTTGTATCAGAATAGCATTCAACAGAAAAGATTTAAACATGGAGTTAATTAAGTAGAATGCCACTTTTTTTTTGGTCATTCCTCTGCTGTTAAATTTCAGGAAAACAACAAACACATGAACATACTCCCCTTGTAGATTTAAGATGGAAGGAAGAAATCAGCAGAACACATAGCTAAAAGTAAAAACATTTAGGAGACTTGGCATTTTCACATTTTGACATCATCCCTGCCTCTTCCCCCAAATCACAGTAGTGATTGTTGTGTTTTTAAATTGAAATTTTTAATACATGAAAAAATCACCCAAGTCACATAACATCCAGTGAGGTCTACCTGAAGAAGCAGAATTTAGTTCCTCAGAAGCATGTGAATATACAAATGCAGTTCTTGAAACTGAAAGACTGCACACCTTTATACTAAATGCAAGTGTTCATACTTCAGACACCAAAACAGTATGTAATTTTCTAGGAAGTGCAGCAAAATGAGGGCAGACTGATGTCCATTCAAATGATTATTGAGAAGGACAGCATTACCCCCATTTCCTCTTCCATTACCACATTCAGGGCACCAAACAGTCTTACCAGAGGAAAATCTTTGTACCACAGAGTGTTACGTATTTTTGCATTTTGCATCTTTTAAATACCAACCCAGAAAACCTATGCGGTGGTGAACCAAGTGACAAAGGACACAAAACAGATTCTCAGTGATTTCTTGTTGCTGGTTTTCACACCACAGTTCACAGACACAGCTACCACATTCCCAAGGTTAGTGGCACAGTCTTGTTAAAAGAAAGAAGAATGCCACATTAGGGATGACTTCAACAAACTGGGCACACACAGAGAAGACCACGTGAACAGATGCAGTGCATTCAAGAGTGCTTAACAGAGCTGGCAAATGTCATTGCAAAGCCACTTCATCATCTGCAAAAGGTCAGGGGGATCATGGCAGATTCCTGACAATTAGAAAAGGGCAAATATCAGGACTCTCTTCGGGAAGGGCAAAAAGGTTCAATGATATTATAAGCCGATCAGTCTAACCTCGGATCTTGAAAAGGTTATGCAGCAAACCCTTCTGGGAAACTATTTTCAGGCACATGAAGAAAAAGTAGTGACTGCAAACAGCTGGCACAGATGTTCTAAGGATGAGTTGTGCCTTATCAGCCTGATTGTCTTATACAGTCAGAGCATTAATTCTATGGACAATGGGGAAGTACTGAATGTTACCTCGGTCTTAGCAAATTTTGCAACATGATGACAGCATACTCATTGCCAAATTAGAGAGCTTGGACAGCTAAACTAACTGAACAGATGACAAGTCAATGGGACTGCCAGACTCAGTTGGAATCAATGGTACAAATCCAACAGGCTGCCAGTTATTATTGCATCCCTGCAGGCACATACCAGGGCTGATATAACATTATCATTTACAAGTTGACACCAGGATGGAAGGTGTCCTCAATGAATCCACAGATGCTGCTAAATTGGGTGCAACAGCTGATGCACCAAGGAACTGGGTTAGAGGCAAGGAGCAATGAACTAATTCTTTATTCTGCTTTGATAATGTATGCAGCTTTTGCTTTACTTACTAAGCAATTTTTACCTCAACACATGAGCTTTTCACGTCTAACCTTTTTCATTTCTGTCATCCCACTTCAATCAGCGGCTGTGTGGGGCTGAGCTGTCTACTGGGGTTAAGCCTCAACAAGAGCATCCAACATATAGAGCTCTCACAGATGAAAAATGCACCAAATTAAAGTTTACTCAGGTTTATAGCCACAGTCCAACTGGCTGAGACTGAAAAAAAAAAATTTGGAAAATAACTTCATGTATGAGACTCAGTTGTCACTGCATACATTTAAATGCACAAATCTGGAGGGCTATACCTGTGCAAAAGGAGGTATTACAGTTCTGTGAGGCTAGAGGCTAACAGCTAAATAGGAAAGATGATGTAAATCAGCAGAAAAATACATTCTGCATTAAAAGATGGTACCAACAACTTGGTAGAAAGCCTACAAAACAGCATTAAAAGCACCTGGATTCCCAGAAAACACATTTTATGTCAAAACTAGTTAGTACAAACAGTGAGTCTGATTGCTGACCCCGTGCCTTCTGGTAAATCTTAAATAAAGAGCAATATCTTATAAATAATTCTCTAACAACAAAATCCAAACCAACAGTGATGCAACAATAACCACTTCACCTTTTTGTAATTCCATTTTTACAGATTTCAGATACAAAAATGTTTTACAGTTATGCTGAAAAAAAGTACTGAAAACTAACCATAAGGTTTTGCACAATAACTTGCTCTGAGTCAGTAGTTCACTGATGGAAATAAAACCAAAACACCTTCCCCAGACAGACTCCTGCCCTTTGTGCTAGAGCCCAAGCACTCATTTTCAGACAGAGATGAGTCTATTCAGAAAGTGGAAAAAGTATTCCCAGTTTTTTGCTTAGTACACTTTCTGCCACATTACTGAACTGAAAGTTTGCTGAATGCTCAGGTGAGCACTGGAGTTCTCTAAATGCAGAAGCACAACAGTTTCTGTCCACATCCAGGATATATACAGTTTATCTTTTACCTAGCACTTTCTTGCCACATCAGCTTGATGCAGTACACTCACCTTTGCCAAAATGCTGCAGGTGAGCACTACAACCACTGCAGAAATAATTCTGTTGACTTAANAGACTTTTTGAAAATACGAAAACAGTATAAACTAGAATTATGCCCTTCATCTATAGGTCCTTAAGGGTCACCTTAAAGTTATTTCAATTCTACTGATGCTCTATGCATTAAATATATATATAAAACTCCAAAATTAGATTGTTCTAAAAGTGCTCAATTGTCCAAGGGCCAATTGTGAATTTTGCTTTGTTAGTAAACAAAATAATTTCAGTTACATTGGCTAAAACAAGGTGGATGAATTGAGACGAGAAGAAGCTCAAATTACTGCTTCATTTGACTCAACTTTAAAATATATTGAAAAATAGGGTACTCCTGTAACATGCATTAAACTCACAGAAAATAGGTTAACATTATCTTCTCTATTATAAACTGTCCCCTACACAACCAAAGCATGACTATTTTTAAAAGTTCAGATTTACTCAAGCCCAGAGTATTTAAATGTATTTACAAGCAGCTTAAAGTTTATCCCATCATGGGTTCTAGCTTGTTCCTTTCAGGAAAGAAATCTGCCAAAAACCAGACAAAAATCCAGATTCTGTCACAAAAGCCTCTTATGTATAAATAAACGAGAAAGGATCACAACTAATGCAACTGAGTCAGGAAAGCTCAGAGTCCAAGATACTTTGTCAAGAATTTCAGCTCTACAGAGCATTTCACAACTACTCTTCTCCCCTGTACAAAGTTACCCCCAAACACTTTCCAGGAAGAGGTGAAGAGAATAAAGAACAGTTGGTGCAAGTTGATGTGCAGATAAACACAGTTCATAGCATAGTGTGAGTTCCTATATATTTGCGATTGCCACTAGAAGCAGCACTTCATACTCATTCTCATGCAGATGTTGGCATCAGTAGGAGCTTCACAGTGTCACACACCTCTAACAGTGCTCACTCCCAAAGTGGAAATTTCAGACTGTTTCTGTCACAATAATATGTGTTATCTACTTCTTCTGTAACTTCCAATATGAGGTATTAAAGAAAAATGAGCGGAAAAAAATTGTACGGAACCACATATGTAAAATCTAGAATCAGTAAAGAGTTGAATGGAGAGCCTGCAAACAATGCAGCAACCCTGCTCTATCAGACCACCGCACAACCACGAGCAGAGCTGCGCTGGCACACAGCTTTGCAGATCCTTCAAGACAGCAGTTGGGAAGAGGAAGCAGCCAGCATACTCCCCTGACAAAAATCAGCAACAACCTCGGAAGTCAGGGCTGGTCTACATCCACACTACAGCAGGACAAAACTTGAGCAGCTGCTGTCTCCTCCAACAGGTACATTTCCAAGGGCACGTTCTCATTTTCATAGGTGCTGATGATGTGCAGAGGCTCCCAGAACATACTGGCATCTAACAAATATCAGAAACACTAGTTACATCTTCACTGGTTTCAGAGAGAGTATGACAGATCAAAACAGAGAAAAATAACTGTAAGGAGAAAGAAAAAAAAGGCAGGCATTGCATCCTCCATATATTTAGGTTCCTTTCCCTTTGTATTTAAACAGTGCAATAACCACAAGTTAACAATACAGCAGAAACCAAAAAGCCATATTTTAATTTCACTTTAAGACAGCAGTTCTGGTTGAGAGATGAAGCAGAAACGTGTCAGTAGGAAAGGACCACTGCATGCTTGTCCTACTCTTGCTTCACTTTCTAAAGATCTGCTAGAGTTAAGGGTCAAAGACAGATAGACAGACCTTTCATATGATCCAGAGTAACTGCTGCCACTAATCACTGCAGCACTTAACTTTATAAAGGCATGCCACAGACTACAGCTACATCAATGCAAGTTTCAGTCAATGTGCTGTATGATTCCACTAAGTTTTGGTTTGCCTTAGGATGTGTTCGCATAGTCCTCTCATTACATTTAAATAAATTGCAGAACTCAGAAGTTGACACAAGCTTCATATTTAATTTTAATTACCCTACCGTTCTCTCATCTCTTTCTCTCCCAGAAAGGTAACACAAAAATGGATTACCTCAATGCTAGATGGCAATTATCTTCAAATTTCTCAGTAATTTCCAGATGAACCAAATGTTAACTTAAGGAAGGACTATCAGAAAGATCCTATTTAGATGTAAACACTAAACAATGTAGCATAATTAAAAAAGTAAATGCTTATCTTTAAGACATTTCAACAGTCTACACATTTAGGTGGTGGGGTTCTTTTCCTTTTAAAGATACATATATGACATACAAAAAAAAGTGTGCAGGTAGAATGCAGCATATTCAGAAGCAGAAAAAAACCAGTTTGTGCTCCTTGTTGCTATTAAACTCCCTTCTCAGAAAGATAGTGCATCCTGAAAGAAAAGTAATGCTTCGACATGACCAAGTAATGCTAACATTTGCATATGCTGAAGCATGTAAGGTTTAGATGGGGCATGCTTTAAGACAAAAAAAAAAAATCCTTTACAAAAGGATAGAATATTACAAAGAACAGTTTGTGACTAAAGCTTATTTCATGGACTTGGATCTAAATTTACAAGACCTCACGTGAAAATAGAGCCGTGAAACTCAGTAAAATGCTAATAGAAAGGAATTATTGCAGGAGAAGATGGACTAACAGAACTGAATTTACTAAGGAGCTAACACAGGCATTCATACTTTATCCATCCTCTAATACAGAACATGACAAGATTGCTGTTCTGGACAGCATCATTATTCTTATCAGATACTAAGGCTTGCGGCATGAATATTTTCTACTTCAAAACAAATCCTTCCATAATCAGACCTTTTTGTGGTTTAAGAAGGGTCATTTCCACAGCTGGAGGAAAAACCATCAACAGCAAGCCAATATACTCTAAGGCTTTTGAGCCAGCTGATAGTATGTGGTGAACGGCAATTACTGATTCACTTTATTCCTTTTGTTCTTTGATTATTTTTTTTTTTTTAATTAGCACCTTTCGCCACAACAGGCAGTTTGGCAAGAAGTTAAAAGCAAGCAAGTATATTCAGCAATACACTGTACATGTGGTTCTTCTGATCTAAGAATTTGCTCCTGTCAAAAGAAAAGCCTTTTCTTGACATCTCTCCCTTCCTTCTCACTTATACCAGCTCTGATCTGTGCCACACTCCTCCATGACAATATTTACCTCCAGCATTCACAAATGCAATTTCCTTCTTTTTCCCTAGGTTACAAATTCTGTTAGTCTACAGCAGGGTATGACAAGCATCAAAACATGCATTAAAACATATAGTAAGAGCAAAAGACAACCAAAGGAACAGGTAGAGAAGAAATTAAGGCAAAAAACCAAGACACTGCTTGCCTTCACTCCTTGCGTTCTAGGGGTAATGAAGCCACAGGGAGAAAGGCTGACCGTAAATTAAATAAATAAAAAATGTCAACCTCTCACCTAGCCCTGCAATTAACTCCAGCACAAAAGTTCCCCAGAAGAAAGAATCCCTGGGATTTAATCATTTTCCCCTCCCTCATCCCACAAAATTGTAATTTGACAGCCAGTCTAAAAACTATGTTTCAAAACCACAGAATAACAAAGACTGTTTCCATGAGGAGACTACTTGATGGGCAGCAATACCCCACTCAGGACTCAAAGCTCCATGCTGCTTTATTAAAGGACACAGCAGTCCCACCAGTACTTTCACATAATACTATACAAGAGATATGTATACAGATTCTCTGTGAAGGTAAAGATTGCTGGATTTTACTTACACTTTGCTCTTTCTCTCAAGTAATCTCAATATTTGCACTATTTCAGAAAGCACAAGCTACATAAAGACACCTCAGCACTTCAAAGCATCTGTTCTGAAAAGCAAACCAAAAGGGCTAAAGCTCTGGTCTAAACTTCAGAAAACCATTATTTCACTGGGTAACTTCGATTTTTGGAACATTTTTCTTCAGTAGTCAAACCTGTAACATTATTTGGTTTATGTGTCAGAAACAAAGCATTTATTGCTTTCAAAACACTTTTATAATGAGAAGACAATTTTAAGTCATAGAGTTGCCTGACAGTCAGAAGCGTACTACTATAGGCTCACAGAAGATATTTTCTTCTTGAATAGCCCTCACATTTTATAAATCTGTCCAGTCACTGAATAACTGTTTCCTATCGTCTCAGTGACACTCAAGATCCTAGAGACTTTCCCTGTACCTTATTCTCACAGACAGAAGAGTCCACGTCTATGGGAATGACTCAAGTTTTCATACAGACACTGCTCCACATTCAAGTATCCTTGTTAGCCCTCCTTAGGTCTATTACACCCTGCCTGGGATGAAAAGATTAGAAGCACCTGCAATCCTGAAAATAGGATTTACAGTAACAATGAGAACATGTTTTGCACTCCACTGCTGCTAAGTCTTGTGATTCCCACTGCGCTTTAGCAATTACTTGCACTGAGTTGACACTTGGACAAAACCATCATTATAAGCTCCCAAATCTTTTTGTATAGAATAATAAATTGAGAGGCTATTGCTGAGTAAAGAAAGGACCACTTTCCCATACATATCACTTCACATCATTGAGTATGATATATTATTAGAGAAGGCCTGTGCTATTGAGGGCCAAGCCTTCACAATCAGTCCTTGCCTTCACTATCCCAGGTAACACTTACTCATCAGCAAAGCCATTTACCAATGATTTCTGACAAGGGACTTCCAAACAATACTTATGAGTGACAGATTCCCAAGAAATCCCACTACAGACATCTCATCAGTAATTCATGTCTCTAACTAGCTTCTCTATCCAGAGAAGGACCATCTTTAAGTTCAGCTTAAGTCTTTGAAAGGGGACTTCACAAAATTCCTTTTGGAAACATAGACAGATTACATCAAGTATATTGCCTTAATCTGTACATAAACTCTATTACAGGATTTTAGTTGTCTTAGAAGGCATTTAATGTGTTTGGCTCTCTCCTCTTGGTTCAGCTTACTAGCTAGTAGCTTCCATATTAAAAAAAAAAAAAAAAAAAAAAGGGAAAGGAACAGTGGTGACAGTTACAGAATCACAGAACCAGGTTGGAAAAGACTTCTAGGATCATCCAGTCCAACCTGTCACCTAATCCTTCTAATTAACTAAACCATGGCAATAAGTGCCTTATCCAGCCTCCTCTTAAACACCTCCAGGGATGGTGAATCCACCACCTCCCCGGCCAGCCTGTTCCAATGCCAATCACTCTTTCTGTGAAGAACTTCTTCCTAATGTCCAGCCTAAACCTGCCCTGGTGCAGGTTGAGACTGAGCCCTCTTGTTCTGTCACTGATTGCCTGGGAGAAGAGACCAATCCCCATTTGGCTACAACCTCCTTTCAGACAGTTGTAGAAAGCAGTAATGTTTCCTCTGAGCCTCTTCTTCTCCAGGCTGAACAACCCCAACTCTCTCAGTCACTCCTCCTAGGGCTGTGCTCCAGGCCCCTCACCAGCCTTGTTGCCCTCCTCAGTCTTCCATGACTGAGACAACTTAAGGCACTGGATTATACTTTCTGGTCAGTAATCTGCTTATTTCATTTTTTAACTCCTTTGGATCTGCAAACATCTCATCTTGATGACTGACTACTCTCCAATTTGTTCTCAAAGTGACTTCTCCAAACGCTACAATTTAAGACATCCTCTAATACATCCCTTTGCCCCCAGTTCTTTAAATTCTGTCAATGCACAGATGAAACTAAAGCCTTTCTCTTGCTGTCCTTCATCTTAACAGTCCTTTCATAGGTCATTGGTGTCCTGGCTCTACAGATAGCATTGTACTACTGATGCATCAGAAAATGGAACGTGAATTTCATAACCATCTCAAGTAGTTTCTTAAGGTTGGGAGACCTTGTGTGTGGTTTTACGGGCTTATACAGAGAGAGGTTGCCAGGGGTGCTTTCACTCTAGTTTTATATTTAGTGTCCCACCACTTAACTTCTATTTTTATATTCATCATTCATAGAAGACTTAATTTTCCAAAGAACATATCCTCACCACAAAGGGTTTGCCTTATTCTCTTACTTCACCATGTCAAATTTTTGTAACTGGTGGTTTTACAGACTATCTTGATGAGCCACACATACTCATCGAGAGCCCAGCAAAGCTTCAAAAATGGCTCCCAAACAGTTTGCATCGTTTCACCTTCATGGCTCTCTTTTATCCTTAAGAAGCTATTCTCCTCCCATCACCACTCCACTTTTTATTTTTTTCAACTAAAGTTAAGCAGTAATCAAGTAGATTGGTCAGTGATGTATAGATTCAACCTCCATCCAGGAGAAAAGAACCATGTTTGTCACAGGTAGCCTCAAACTGCTGTCTGAATCTTATTGTAGGCCAAGTCTTGAGTAGATTCTCCTCTCTGCTGTTTCCCTAAGTAGCTATTCACTGTCCTGAAGTTTTGTCTTCAACATTACAGAATCGCAGAACCTTAAAGGCTGGAAGGGACCTCCAGTGATCATCACGTACAACCCCCCTGCCAAGGCAGGATCCCCTCAGGAACGCATCCAGGTGGGTTTAAGTCTCCAGAAGAGACTCCACAAGCTCTCTGGGCAGCCTGTCCCAGCACTCTGTCAACCTCACTGTAAAGAAGTTTCTCCTCATGATGAGGTGAAACTTTCTATGTTACAGTTTGTAGTCATTGTTCCTCATCTTATTGCTGCTGACCACCAAAAAGAGACTGGCCCCATCCACTTAACACCCACCCTTCAGATATTTGTATACACTGGTCAGATCTCCTCTCAGTCTTCTCTTCTCCAAACTGCACAGCCCCAGGTTTCTCAATCTTTCCTCATGGCTGCCCACTGGACTCTCTCCAGCAGGTCTCTGTCTCTCCTGAACGGGGGAACCCAAAATTTGACATAGTATTCCAGGTGTGGTCTCACCAGGGCAGAGCAGAGTGGAAGAAGCACCTACCCAGATCTACTGGCCACACTTCTCCTGCTGCACCGCAGGATGCCATTGGCTCTCTTGGCCACAAGAGCACATTGCTATCCCATGGAGAACTTGCTGTCCACCAGGACTCGCATCCCTTCCTGATAACAGCATCCATGTAAACAAAATGAGGCTAATAAGCCATTCATTGCTGTATTTTCTGCTTTGCAACCTCACTGATCTCACATAGTCAGGCAGATGTAAATGCAGTCCTAATGCTATTTCCCCCCAGCTTACATGTTCCTGGATCTCTGCCCATGGAGCTTTCAGTGTTGCAATAGCCACTCTTATTTTGAGTCCTTCAGTATCTGACACTCATCTGGCAGAGTCATATAAGCTCCCAGTCGAGCTTTTATAAAACTGAACTAGCAGCGAGTGGCACTGTTAGTACATATAATCATGAGGGGTTGTTTTGTTCAACCCTGCTTAAATAGGATTGACGTTCATCCCAAAAAAATAAAAAAGTTTGAATGCCAAGCAGTCCAAGTACAAAAACGTAGATAAGATTCAAATTACACTTGGGGACAAATTTGCTGCCTTCCTGTCTTGAAGTCCACTCAGGTAGAGCTTGAGCCTGCTCCAGTTGCTTTTGTTACTCTCCATGCCTTACACAGTAGTTCTGTGGGAAAAAACACAGTTGATGAAACCTGACTTTCCAAGGCTTCGTTGTGGGATTATCCAGTGTCTGAATGCAAACCATAATTGAAAGTACACCTGCAACAACGCCCCCCCTCACAGGGCAAGGCTATGTCTCTCCCAGAAAACACATCTTTGGCAGAAACACGAGGTAGAATCAGGGGTTTGCTGTAATTTGTATTCCAAGTTCTGAGCCACACATATTATTCACAGTAATGAATTGAGTCTTCTTTTTTAGTGCAACTCTCAAGTGTCCTTTATTCAAATGTCAACATCTTGTATGCAAGGTGTTACAAGCACACAGCACAAAGCTTTCAGAGTAAAACAGGCAGATTGTTTCGGTGACCTTTAGTTGTGTTCTTCCCTGTTAGCAAAATGTGCATTTTTTCAAGACTAATTTTAATTTTGGATGTTTAGGCCATCATCTGCAGCTGAGAAAATCACTATGTTCTCTTGAACATTTTGTCCCTTCGAGAAAATATCTTCAGCTTTAATCCTGGCTTATGGTTCTTTCCCACAAATTCTAAACCCAAGATGTTTTGCCATACTACCACTTCACATCAAGGTAGTTAAGATAGTCAAACAGAAACAGTTGTCTGAACAGCAGTATTTGCACAAGTATTGCCTGCAATTTTACAAGAACTCTTCTGTATCTCAGTCTTTGCATATTTAAGTCAGTCTTCCACTATGAGAGGCAACAGGTCAAATCAGTATAATTGTCTGTAAAAAACCCTCACAATATTAAGCTGTCCCTCCAGCTTTTTTTTTACATAAATTAAGGTCTTCATATGCTGCTGTGAAAAATTTGATATATTTACTCAAGTAGCTATTTCTGAAATGAGTAATCTGCAATAAACAAAAACTAGCACCTAGTTCGCAAGTGGCCTTGTACCTAACAAAAAATCGTGGCTATGAATAAAGCTATGCTGTAATCCCAAATGTGCTATTATGGGGGCTTGACAAGGTCTCAGAAACCATTTGTTGAGTCTCAGAGGACATAAGAGAGAACAGCAGGCCAGCCAGCCAGAACACAAAACCCTCTTGAATGGTTATCAGCCTGCACGTAGCAGTAACATGCAGCATTACTTGCCAAGCTCTCAAAGCAAAGATGGAGGTAGCGAGAGGGAGAAGAGCACAAGTTAGAGCACTGATGGGATGAAGCCTGAATGCAAAACTTCATTCCCATTCACACAGAACCTGCTCTGCTCTACACTCAAGTCTGCTTTACAGTGGAAGGATATCACAAAGCAAGCATGCCTTTTGTTAGCAGCAAAGTTCAGAATCTTGATATTCCTGACCTAGCGTTATTACTTTACTTGAATGAACAAATTTCATCTGCTCTGAACCTTAAATAGAATTTCTAAGACTTCGATTAACAGAGGAGGGTGACCTGAAAGTCAGGATCCACAAATCCGAGTATTTTAGAGAATTATAGAATGGTTTAGGTTAGAAGGGACCTCACAGATCACCTTGTTTCATCCCCTGCCATAGACAGGGACACCTCCCATTAGAAAAGGTCGCTCAAGGTCTCATCCAACCTGGCCTTGAACACCTCCAGACAGGGAGCAGCCACAGCCTCCCCAAGCAACCTGTGCCAGAGTTTCACCACCCTCACTGTAAAGAGCTTCTTCCTAACATCCCATTTAAATCTCCTCTTTTCCAGTTTAAACCCATTACCCCTTGTCCTGTCATTACAAGACATTGTGAATAGTCCCTCCCCAGCCTGTAGGCCCCCTTCAGACTGCTGGTTTGCTTTATTAATACTTTAAACATAAAAGAGAGAGAAAATTAAATACTGATTAAACAATCTTCATGGGCCTATTTGGCTCCAAAATCAGAATTTTCTGTGAGGTCTGATATTCCCTCATCATGGGCCCTTTTGTCATGGCTGCTTCCCTAGCATTGACCCTAAGATCTGGCAGCTCCTCTTCCCCCAACACATATCCAGAAAGTACAATATCTTTACCTCAGATCTGACCTGATCAAAATCTTAAGAGTATTCATGGCTTTCAGACATAATGGGCTTCTTCCAGGCCAGGTCTACTAGTGTTCTTCTATAATTTCTATAAGGATCCTCAAACCTTAATGCTGGAAACAAAAGCTGCAGCATCTGTCCTCCTAGCCCAGGAGACCTCCAGAACATAGTTTCTTGACTCACCTCTCTCTCACTACTCATTCCCTGAGACAGAAGCACAATTCTACTCTACATATCACTGATTTCTGTCCCAGAAGTTTCCAAATTTGCAGTTTTCCTCTCTATATCCAGAGTGCTTGGTAACACAAACAAGAATCCACCATCATAGTCCACACCTAGTCTAGCTGTACAGACAGGCAGACACTATCCCAAGCTCTGAGCTCCTGAATCCTGCAGAGCCTCACAGCCACTTCCACTTCTCCCTCACTTGCCCTGAAAATTTTAGTTTCAGATTCATCTACTCTTCTTGAGCAACAGATGGCCTACAGCATCCGCCACTTTCTTCATTGTGCCTAACTGCACATTTTCTGCTCTGCTGTCCCTGCAGCACAGAGCATTGCTTCTACCATGCCAGTAGACAGCTTGGCATCTATGGATAGCTCATCTTTCTTTCACCTCCACCACTTATTTCTAGTGCACAATGTCACCCCAAGTCCACTCTTTCAGACACTGATGATGACTATACCCAGTCTTCATGTGCACGGGAAAGGAAATAGATCAGTCTCTTCTGCCCTGAAGTTCACTCTGAATTTTTCACAACAGTGTGGATATAAACAGGATCTAAACCCCTATGATTCATTCCTCATAGTGACTGAAAAAAATGCAACATGATAGTTGCTGGCATATTGCAGTAGTCTACCAAAAAAGCTCTTGCTTAATTAAAAGTACATGCATAAAAGCTTATTTTCACGACATACAAGATGGGACAATTAAAACAAAACCCCTCCTCTACAGCTTGCTTTCAGTCTTTACATTCATGCATGGTTACCAACCATTTCCATTTTATTCTTTTCATACTCAGTTACATGTTAGCTTCATGTGTCCAAAAGCTAGGATGGCATTAGGGTTGACACAGCACACAGACAGATTTCCTGCATCTTCAGAAATCGAAAGGGGAAAAGGACTATTTAGGAAACTTAATTCATTTGCCACTTTTGTCGTAAATATTGTGACTTTTATTTTTCCCATTCCACAAACAGAAGACACTACCAGATCACTAGGTTGTTTATGATCCTCCCTCCACCCACCCCCAATCAGTATACTCTATATAAGCATCACTGCAACAACCACTTCTGCTGCTTCCAAAGCAGCCGTGAAAGCAAGTTGGAGAAGTCCACCTATTAGTGCTATTACGTGCTCTCACAGTAAGATTCTGATTAACATCACGCTTGGAAATTAAAAGATTATCCTCTGGATTTAAAACCAAAGCCATGATTGAAATACAGGCTGCACAACAAAAGACATGGCAAACATTTACCAAGTAAACGGTAAAGGCTGAAGAGAGCACTCATTTCGCCTGCAGAGAACAAAGGAGATCCTCTGAACCACATAAGGTGTCTCCTTTCAGGGCCAGAGCCCAGTGTTCCTGCTGAAAAAAGAAAGGATATTGGTTGCCAGTTGTTAGGACCAAAATAATTCTACTTTCCACTTCTCACTACGCTAATTGTAATGGTTAAATTCAAATTAAAAAAAAAAAAAAAATCAAAGGAGGCTGCATCCTCCTGCATCTGGAGTTGCAATCAAGAGCATCAACCACATCAGAGATGGGAAGGCATAGCCCATGTCAGCGGCCTCAGCACTGCCTCACATGATCAGCTCATCTAATTACAACAGCCCAGTCACAGGCCCACCATAGAAGTCCATAGTAAAAAGAAATAATTCTGTTCCCCGGCAAGTTGTCAGGGAAAACAAAAAGCAGTATGTTTAGAAGATGCAACTGATATCCTACTTCTAATTGCTCCACTATTTGTCTATGGAAAAATTATTTTGTTGGAATATGGAAACATGCCGATCTTAGCTGGCTATTCCAATCAATTCACTTCTACCACCATTTCAGGCACATGGCTGAATGGCTTGCAAGTTTAAATAAATAAATAAATAAAATCTCATAACATTTTGGTACAGTAGCACACCACCACCTCCTCCCTGGAGGTGTTCAAGGCCAGGCCGGGTGAAGCCTTGAGCAATCCGATCTAATGGAAGGTGTCCCTAACACTGTCAAAGGCGTTGGAACTAGATCATTTTCAAGGTCCCTTCCAACCCAAATCATTACGTGACTCTATAATAATCACCTTTTCCTGTCAAAATGGACACATCTGAACTATAACTTGGAGATCACTACCATGTTAACTATTGTTGCATGCTACTGGAGTACAACTTTGCAATACACAAAAACTTATGTCACTGTACCTTTGTCACGTTTCCACTATCATTTCCCAATTTCAGCATAACTGCAAACCTACTCTTAAGCAAGAGATTTTTTTTTTGTTTCTGCTACAGCAGTCTGCACATCTACATTGTTTTGCAGTTGGTCTTCAAATTAAAAAAAATATATAAATAGTTAAAAATAGGGATATCAAAGAACATCCAAGAGCTAAATATGCCACTTAACCATCAATTGGCCAAAAGCAACATTCCTTGATCATGTAAGCATCCTCCAATTAGCACCCTCCAAAACTATCATGTTTCCTCAAGAGAAAACAAGTACAGTAGTACACACCCGTTATTTACATACATTATTCAAATTAATAAATCTAGAATAAAGGCTGATAGACATCTTCAGTGTTTTGCAACACTATTCTCACTCTCTCCCTCCCTGCACTTGTCAAAGGCTTCAGGTAGGAATGAAACACCTCACCTTTGCCTCAGGTTATGAAAATAAATCAACACATCTGTGACAATATAACAAAAGATCACACCAAATAAAGTCCAGGGGCCACAGGAGGACCCAATGTACTGCATGCACTTAAAAACCTACAAAGCTTGGATACACCTAACTGCATTAAAAAAGAAGGAAGCAGATGAATTTAAAAAAAAAAACTTAAAAACAAAACCAAAACAGTTAATGAGTGGTTTACCAGAAAAATTAAGGAGCACAAGATTTCATGCAATATAGCATGCATACCACATTATGGAGATATAATTAGAACTTTCTAACTGCTATGGTAATGGATCCAAGAAAGACTCAGGGCACATAATTTTAAAAGATAATACCACATGCTACCTAAATAAAGTTTGTGGCATTTTGAAATTCCACACACTGTTAACAGGAGCCAGAAGCCAAAGGTTTCTTTGCTGACTCTGGCTCTCGCCTCACGTCTATTAAACACAGAAGACATTGCTTGTCTTACAGTGAAAACTAACAGCACAAACCTCATGATAGAACTCGTGCAAAAGCTCAAAACAGAACTAATCAAGATGCTGTTAAGATAGATCTGTTCTTTTGCTTCTTGACAAGTAAGATTTCTCACTGGACTCATCATCTCTATTAGGCACACTCTCAAACTCAGCATCTCACTAACAATCAGTTTGATGTAAGCATTGACAAAATAAACTATTACCTGACTTAACTCCAACAATATGTACCCAGAACACACACAGACAAATAAAACTAATCTGATATCAACTTCCAAAATGGTTAAGTGCTTTTTTAAAAAAAAGCCACCAGAAAATCCCATTCACAGCCTAAAATTTCTTAAGTAAACAACGGTGGACACTTCTGCATGCACTGCAGAACTTGACCTGATCTCGAACAGAGCAGTCTAGATTCTAGAGCAGAAGCGCATTCAAGTTGTTACAATAGCTAAACAGAAGCAACAAGGTTTCTTGACATTACACAACAGGCACTAAGCTCTTCTCCTCTTCCTTTGACAACAGGTTATGCAGTTTAACTACGTTGCATCAAAATATTTCCTTACAGTTCAAAAAGAAGTCCATGTCCTCCTCTGAAACAAGAATAGCACCAGCATCTTACACGTTACCCAAACCATTCATTAAGTCACAGCGTGTCTAATTTAGATAGAAATCTTTATTTCACCCCAAGTGAAATACTGCCAATCTCCTCAACTTCTCTTTACAAGGAAGCCTCTGAAAAAAGGATATTGCAAGAGGGTGACAATTCTAAAGAGTAAGTAGAAAGTATAATATACCACAAGACATTAAGCAAACCAGTAGTTCACAGGACATCCACTAGTTTTCCACCATTCTGTTTGTTACATAAGTCACACATGCACGGAAAAAAACATGGATATAGATTTGATTGCTTGGAGCATTCATGAACAAGTCCAGCACGTTATGCATTTTCATTGTTTCAACTATAACGTGTCAGTGTGCACAAATGAAAGAATTTGTCCCTCCACCTACACCAATTCTTCCAACACAGAACTACAATAGCTGACACTCAAAAAATCGTATTTAAAAAAATACTTTAAATATCTGTACTTGTGGTTGGAATCTACATCACCTCTCAGTTCCTGATAGTGCCCAGGGAGAGCATTGACTCACTAGTGTTTCCCCACCTGCGCTTAAGTCTTTCTGAGACATTAAGAAAGGCTCCCAGAAAAACACTGGGGGGACGTTAGTAGAGTTCAGAATCTTCAGTTATGTCATTTCCTTGTTGTTGTAATTAAAAAGTTAGATCTTTTTCAATAGTTTCTCGTTCTCATCCAAACCACATTCAATAAAGAAGGAAAATGAATATTTGGAAACACAACAAATTGCCACTGCAACAGTAAGCCTTGCTCTACAGAACAAGCTTTATTCTCAGCTACCCAACCACAGTTGCATCAAAAACAGGAGACTGAACAAAAGAAAGCAGTGCAAGATCAATCCCATCAAAACCGGGTGCTGCTTAGCCATCAGTAGTACATCAGCAGCACAGGCTGCCAGCTCCAGCAGACCACATATCTGGTGTGCTGCATAAGCTGGGAGGCTGGGCTTGCACGAGCAGCCTCTAGTGTACTGACACCTCAGTCTGCCCATATCTGACACTTGCTTCCTAGTGAGCTGTGAAGGTGCTTAGTCCATTAATTAAGAAACATATTTTTAAAAATCAAATCTGTATGTTAGCCCAACACAGTAAAAACTGATGCCATATTTTCCAAGTCCAGCATAAGTCCAATAGATAGGTTTAATGTCTCCATTAAGCTATGTCCCTGAGGAAGCAACCAAACGACACACAACACAGCTTTTACGCAAGAAATAATGAACATTTTCTAGTAAAAAAAAAAAAAAAAACAAAACCAAAGACATACAACCACAACCCAACCTATCACACTACCACTAAAGATGGACAACAGTGTCTTTATCTGAACATGCCATGCCCACTGTCTGCCACTGGAGCAAATTTCCTTCTTGGGCACCTATCAGCTATAAATTCACAGCTTGTTCTAGAACCCACTGCAGATACTGCATTGATGAAAAGACAGCACTCTTCAATTTAAAAAAAAAAAAAAAATCACCAAAAACACACCAACAACAAAACCCCCACTCGAACAGGAAGATTCAGCCACAGAGACCACAGACTTAAAATAAGAGGGACAAAAATAAAAAATTAAGAAGATAATGCAGTTTTGCTGCAGGCAATGCACCAGGTAGAGCTCAGCTGCAATGCTTAACATCATTACTCAGATGATTTGATGTTCAGCTGGGAAAAGTTTGGCAGCAAATATGTAAGAAACAACCGTGATACCTGATGATCCCCTAAGATATACCAGACAAGACCCCAAGCCTGACTTTAAGGCAGAAGGCACTGCAGGGCTTTCTTGTTTTGGTTTTTTTTTTTTTTTGTTGGAGTAGGGCATGAATGCTTGGTTAAACCCTTATCAGGTTACTGAAGCATATAGAATAGCTCTTTCACTCACTAGGATTCTCACTCTATAAAGCTTCCTGTAAGACTGTCCTCCAAAACATTCCTGTGTAGTTTTAACGGCATACAATCAACTTCCTACAATTAAGACACGCAGATGCTATCTAGTTTCGAATTGCTATTCTGTACCTCAGAGGCGGCTGTAAAAGCAATTTAAAGAGGTGAAGATTGCAGTTATACCACTAAACGCACCAACTCCTAATACTTTTATACTAGACTTTTATCACCAACAGCTTTTGAACAAACATTTGCACAAACTGAATTATCAAACTCCCCCCGCCCCCCACCCCGTATTTCTTCTATTCATCAGACATCCATATGTAGAAGAAGTCATTTAAGAAAAGGCTACCTAAGTATTTTTAATAAAACACTTCCAGTCTGGAAGCCCATCCTTCAGAGCCCCCCAAAAATCCTGAGGTATATTAATAGACTTATGAGATATGTGCTATGTAAAATACAAATTAGATTCATGTAATGAACTTTATTTTTTACTTATGCCTTCATGGAAAAAAAAATAAAATTAACTGACAGCAGAGAGCTTCATGTGTAAAGTCTGAGCTGTATAAATATTATGAACTAGTCAAAAAGCAGTTCATCCATCAATCGGTATGTGCCAACTGGAGAACACTGAAACAATGCAAGGATGCTTTTATTCAAAATTTGTATATAACAATACACTAACATTGAGGTGCTTCATACAAGCCCCACTACAAGATATAACATCCATCCATATATTACCATAGCTCCAGGAAAACTAAATGCAATTACATATTTGGTTCTGCAATTTGATTCATTTGACTGTGAGGACGCAAATGGAACCTTTAAGCTCATCCCAAAATTCATAAGTTATAATCACATACCGTAAGTTACAAGAGCATCTACGGATGTTTCTGTTTTACTTGTTTTAGTCATTGTCCAAGGGCAATTACACATATTTAGAAGAGAGTTTGCAGAAACTCGAAGAGCAGATGAAATGCCCCTTTCATTTCTGCAAAGGGAAGGCAAAGGAAGCACTGAACGAACAATAAGGGGGGGAAGGGGGAAAGGGAGACGATATGCATTGCTCACCTTTTCTTTTTGCAAATTCTAGGGAAATACCATACCTTGCTTTCAACCCCACCAAGAGAGTATTTAAAATCACACATGCTCAAGAACCAACAGGAAATTCTATGTTAAATCCTCCTTTGAGCAACCATCCATTTTTAAAGCACACGATTCCATTTTTCTGACATTTTTCAAAATGACACTACTGCCAGCAGCTCTGAACACTCTCTCCCAAACACTATCAAGCAGACTCATGCTTTCACCAAAACGGTGTTTGAATATATACTTCCCCAGTGCCACATGTTGAATTCCCTACATGCTGCTACAGTCCAACACACTGAACAGCCTTTCACAGAGCCTAACACGGCCACTGGAAATGGAGTCATTTCTTTCAGTACCTCCATCTACTTCTCCTATTACAAGTCTTTTTATCAACTCTGAAACCACAGCTGTCTGTACTAACAAAGTTAGTACCTATAAGTAAGGAGACTTTAGTGCTCAAAACAGTTTATTCTCCTCCCTCTCCCACCAAAAAAAAAACTAAAAAATCCGACAAGAATTCCTTCTATGAATGAGCCGAATGTAAAATTCAAGAAGAAAAGGAGTTATCTGACTCAGCATGCTGAAGTAACTGTGCCATAATTAATCTCAGCATGTTTAAAACACACAAGGTAAGGTGTCAGCAGTCCCAGCACAACTGTTCAATGGTTAAAGCATTTCTAGAATTAAAGCTTATGTAAACAGAAAGAGGACATGCCTCAGATGTTAACTGTACACAACCTGCTTTAAAAGTTGGGTTTTCTTTATTTATCAAATATAACACCCCAGACTTCTCAAAGGCACATTACTTAGGACCTGTTACAAGAACAGCCCGTCCCTCTCTTGCTTCTTCTCCTCCCTACTTCCTATTGTTCTGCTGTTCAGCAAGTGATGCCATGTCATGGACGAGGGAAACCTAAATGACAGCGTACTAGATCTTTCTTTAAAACATTTATGCATAAAAATTAATTTACTCAGGCCTGTACCACGAACTGGTCAAATATAAAGCTCTTTTAAGGCAGTCTAAAGCCCCCAAAAGACCAGCAGACTTTGGTTCCCGAAGCAGCCAGTAAGAATACCCAAAATGGTGACTACAAGTAATAAATCAGACCAAAAAAAGCATTATTAAAAAAAAAAACAAAAAACAAAAAACACAACAACCCTGTCCTATGAAGCTGATGGTCAGGCTCAACACTCTAAGGGGCTAATCATTCATTTACCATGAAAGCCCCTTAAGTGTTTTCCTCAATTACCTCTTTCTTCTCCAAAATCGACCCCTATCGAACCCAGACTCCAGTATTACGCTGAGGGAGCTCTCAGATCAAAACCACGCTCAGAGTGAGCTACGGGAAGCCAAGCACAGTCTGGGCGACGAAGCACGGGGGTTAACCGAGCAGAAGCCGCGGCTCCGAAAGAGAGCGGATAAAGCAGGGCCGGAGCAAGGGCGGCATTAACGCGGGGAGACGGAGGAACACAAAACCCCGCAGGGCAGGAGGCGGCGGGCGCCGGCCAGGGCGACCAAGGCAGGCAGCGAGGGTTGGGGGTCGGGAGGGGCCGGCGGGAAGAAGCCCCAGACAAGGTTCCTCAGGGGGCCAGGGAAGCCCCGCTCCTCACTCACCCGTCCTTCCGTTTGGCTTTGTAGACGTGCCCGTAGGTGCCTCTGCCCACCTTGCAGCCCTCATACTCGAAAAGGTCTTCTACCCGTTCACGCTCCCCGGTCAGCTTCACCTTGAAGTCATAGTCCATCTTCAGCTGCCGCCTTGAGCCGCGCCGCGCCGAGCCGCCTCCGACAACCGCGCACCCCGCCGCGCCGCGCCCCGCCCCGCCGCGACCGGGCGGCAGCAGCAACAGCAGCAGCAAGAGGAGGAGGAGGAGAAGGAGGAGGCCCCCGAGCCGCCCCGCGGACCATCCAGAGGCGGGCGGGCGGACGGGCGGCGGCGGAGCTGCTCCCTTCCCTCCCAAGCTCCGTTCTCCGGCTGCTCCCTCCCCGCCCCGCCAGCTAGCGGCACAACAGCCGGTCTCCAGGCGGAATACGGCGGCCGCGCCTGGACGCACTGCCGCAAAGAAACGTCGCAAACCACGGGCACCTCCCCGACCCCGGGCGCGGGCGCGGCGGGCAGCACACCACGTGGAAGGCGGCGGGCTGCGACCTCCGCCGGAGCCCCGCCCCCGCCCGACCCGAGATGCCTTGGGGGCGCCGCAGCACGCTGGAAGATGTAGTTCAAGTGACGGGGAGGAGTGGGGCGTGGCGCTCCGCGGTGCCTGCCGGGAGTTGTGGTCTTCAGCACTCGAGGCAATGCGTTGTCTGCTGGGAGTTGTGGTCCCTGGCGTGGCAGACACAGCTGTGGCTCCAGGGCCCAACCTTGGGTAACAGGACTGGCAGGGGCTGTACGCGAGGTTATTCCCCGTACCAGGCTTCTCTCACTGGACTGCCCCTAGTCGGTGCATCACTGGGCCCTTACCCATGGCTTGCACTGGATCAGCCCCCTAGGCTGGGCAGCTGGAGCTGCAGTTAGCTGCCATAACAAGACACTGTTGTGATTACAGTAAATATTAGGGTCCTTAGTCCACTCAAGACTGGCAAGCGCAGGCAGACAGTAAAAGGTCTTTGTCTGCTTTATCTGCCAGATCACCTGTTAGCATTGTTACATATAAAATAATTCCATGACTGTAGATGTAGATACAGATACAGTATTACAACACTGATGAACCTTCTTCACATAACTGCAGAGACAAATCAGGATCACAGCACCAGGTATTTCATGAAAAGATGTTGTGTTTAGCAAGTCCCTTGTGTTTGACCAGTAACCAGGCACTTTTCAGCTCCTCTCCTTGGCCACAGAGCCACAGTTACCAACCCAACAGAAAGCCAGATGGTCATTTTAGAGAATAGAGAGTTTGTAAATAAACAAAAGCTACAGCAATCTTTCTAATTTCAGTCTAGCGTTCGGCGGTTTTAGCAATCGTGCACATAACGCTTCACGTTTCACCTCAGGAATGCAGTGTGGGGTAAGTAAGTGGGCACTCAAACCTGTATGAGACAAAATATCATAGAATGTGGGGCTCCTGAAAGGAAAAAAAAAAATTAAAATTTCTGGAACCGTCTGAAATAATCTCCATTCCAATCTAAAAATCTCAATTTTCATTTACACATTAAAGCTGATTCCAGAAAATTTGAAACAGAGGTATGCCAGCCTTCTGAGCTAGCATCACTCAATTGGACTGATGTCAGATGCTCACAGCTGGACCATCGGTATGTTGCTATGTAGTTGCTAGAGGTATTACATATGTTAGATAAAGCAATTAAGTAGGCATTACAAAAAGATGTATGATTGAGAGAAACAGCAAAAATAAATTTAATTTGCCCAGCAACCCAATCAAATTATATAAAACAATGCTGCTTAGCAACTCAGTTTGCCAATCAACCTGAAACAGCCCATGGCAGCTCAGCACCCTATAAAGATCAAATGCTCTGGCAGACACATCCATCTCATAAAATTCATCCACCTCGCTCCAAAGCAGAAGAGCACAACTCTGCCTTCAAGGATGCTTGGCTTCGGGGATGGCAGGGACCAAGCTTGCATAGCCAAACCCACCACGTTCAGCATGTCCTGCCTGCTGACAACCCACAGTCTTGTCAGCAAGGAGCAAGGATGTAGAAATTAATCACTCTTTTGTAATTTTGTACTCTTCTTTGCATTATTAATCACTCCTCCATGGATGCAATAAATATCCAAACTCCTTCACACAGATCCAGTTATTGCATGGTAATTAATGGATTCATTTAGTCTGTCGTGACCTGCAGGGTATGGAGGAAAATCAATGTCCGCACATGAAGAATAGAGGGAATGAATGAAAACAAGTAAAACAAACAGGACTTGTTTTCTGAGGATGTGTGCTATATTTTACATGTTCACATAAGCTGTTCAGAAAGAATTCCATACTTTGACAAATAAACGCTGAGATATCAAAACCACAACAAAAGTAACTTCTCTTTCAGACTTTGGTCCTTCTACAAGAATGTTTACAAGTCTGCTTTTCTGCAAATGTTTCTTTCATTAGTTTCTCAAACCATTTGGGTTAGATGTCTTCCAGAGTGAGCTGTACATTTGCTGCTGCTCCATGCAGTTTTCACTTCAGTTACTTGTATTGCAAGCAACCTTCAGTTTTACCAATTCAGATGGCCCTCAAGTCGTAAGAGATTGGAAACAGAAAGCACACCTTGATCTTTTTAAAGATGAAAAGTGACTTTTAGCATTTCAAGTCAATTTAAATTTTGTTTCATGGAAAACTGCACACTTTTTGAGTTTTATTAGAAAAGAATCTGTGATTTCAGGAAAATCTGTAATTTCAAGGAAAAAATAATGCTGACATCCATTCTTAAAAAGAATGAATGACTAGGCCATGATCTGCTATTCTTGACTCTCAGGTCCCCACAGTGGCTTTTTAAAATTGATAGAATTTCTTATCCCTTACTGCTTGTTTTGTATCCACTCCTTTCACGCTGTCATGGAAAACCAGTTAAAAAATTATATGCTTAACATGTCCTTCTAAATTTGGAGCCTTTCTCTTTCTCTTCTCTTCCCCTAATATTCATAGCTTTCTTTATCCTATCTTTCTTTTCCAAGTTTGTGCAATTTCTGATGTTTTCTGTACACACACTCTTCTGACATTTTTTTGTTTGAAATCACCACACGTGAAGAAAACCCAAGTTCTCCATAGGAAAGCAACTGTTGCCATGTTAGCACTGATGATGTGCAGAAGGTTGGAGACAGCTATTAAAGCAAAATGTATCCTGAGAGGAAAGTAGTCAAGGAAGGCTCATATCACTAAACATCTCTGAATATAGGGAGTCATGTTTCAGGTGTAAGCCCTAAATTGTTTGTGAGGTGGCTGGGTTGTGATAATGAGTAGATGCTGCTGTCTGTAGGTTCTGTACACAAACTGGAATAGTAGTCGCAAAAGCAAGGTTTTGTTGTGTGCACATTTGCACACTAACAACCACAGTATCAGTAGCAGCATCACTTTGTGGAACAGAACTTATAGCTGAGGAATGCACAACAAACCACTTGTTTAGTATTTTGCAGTTTTCATAAATAGAAGGGGAAAAGTACAGAGAAGTATATCCTTGAAGTTTTCACTTTCTCATCTTTGTGTTTTGTAAGTGGATAACCTCAATCACAACCACATGCCATTAGAATACCCACTTGCTCCACTTACTAAGCTGCCAAATTTGAACTTACTTTTGCTTTTTGGAGAATTTTTCATGTAACAGTAGCTACTTGTTAAAAGCTTTTGATATCCTCAAATGGAGATTCTTGATGTAGAGGTTTGCATGATAAAAATAGAATTATTTTTATTTTCAAAAAACCCCACCTCAAACTATATACAGAACTAGTTTACATTTATTTACAGGCTCTAACTCAGTTGGGAATTCTTCACAGGATGGTTTGGACAAATTTAGAGACTTAGGAAAGTCAGAAAATGGAAAAGGCTAAGCTACAAACACAGCTTTACCCCTCTATAAATAAGGCTGAGCAGAGAATTAAGGGAAACAGCTTTTTACTCACAGAAGCGAGATAGGAAATTGTAGATGATGCCTTGCTGAATTTCTCAGCTGGCAGCAGCCTCCTGCAAGCAATATCCAATCACACAAATCCATGCGGCAAAGGTCCAAAGCGGGTGGAAAAACCACCAAAGTCAGAAGTGTCTCAGGCACTTCGTCCACAAGGTAAGAGATTCATAGAGTGGCACTGCCTCAGCAGCATGGGGAAAGCCAAACTGCAATCGTCTTCCCCAGCTCGGGGTAGCAACCAGGAAGTCAGGCTGCACTATTGTCCCAGGGAAGCTGGCTCCGGGTACCACCAGCAGCTCTTTCTCAAATGGACCTAAGGACTTGCTGAGCTTGCAGATTTGCACAGAACGGTGCAGAAGTCAGGGACTGTACCAAAGCAGGGATGGTGCAAAAATGGCAACCATGCAAAAGTAGGAGCTATCCAAAGCAGGGATGGTCCAAAACAGGAACACTGAAAAACAGGAACTCTGAAAAGGCAGGAACTCTGTGAAGGTGGAAACCCCGTGTCCTTTTCTCTCACTCTATTTATGCTTTTTCTAGAGAAAATGTCCACTTGCCGTTTATACTGGTACAAAGAATCCAGGCAACCACCAGCTGATTTCTGTACAGGCTTCCATACGAGCCAGCACACGTGGAAAAGGCTCCTTCTGCTGTTCCTCCTTCAAGCCCACAGTGTGGGGGCAAAGCAGTCTTTCGTGCCTTCTTTTCCTCCCCATTCAAACCTCTGGAGACAGAAGTTGTGGGAGAAGGAATTTGGAGTGCTCCAAACAGTTCTTTAGCAGGCTAACTATGGTTCCCAGGTTGTTATTGAGTGAAAAAAGGCCAGTCCTGCTGAGTGCTATACATCTTCTGCTTTTGCTTAGACCAAGGGAAGCTGAAGGCAAAATAATAAAGTTGATTTGGTTGGGGAGGTTGAGTGTAAAGAAAACCAGTTTGAGTATTTTCCAGCCTTGCATCTGCAGATGACCTGAATACTGGCAGCATTTAAGAACATTTACTTTAATCAGCTAAGTACTGGTTCTACAAATAGTTTTGTATGTAAAGCAATGTCTTGTGGTTTTCGGTTTACATTTTGCACATAATTGTACTTTACTGTAAAGTTGATCAACTGCTATAAAGTTGATCAAACCAGTGATGTGCATGATCTAACAAGGCATCCTATATTCTGCCGGAGAGAAAGTTATTAACAAATAATTTTTTCAGACCCAGATGCTGTAGAGCAGGAGAGTCGTTCTTGCAGACAGTGAAACATCTGTTTGCCAGACTCAGGACCACCTACGATAGCTATGACCATGACTGGTTTATGCTCGCAAAAATGCCAGAGAATCAATTCTCCAGAGTCTCACCAGACCTTGACCTGAATTCAGCCTATGAACTCCTGGTTACTTTTGTTATTTGAGAAGATTGCTACCTGAGGGGAAATAAACCATGAGAGCTAATATTATTTTATTATTCTGTATTATTTCAGTAAACAGAATCATAGAAATACTCAGGTTGGAAGGGGCCTCTGGATGTTACCTAGTTCAATATGCTGCTCAAAACAGGGCTTCTATTAAATTCAGATTGCTTAAGGTGTCGTCCACTCAGGTGTTGAAAAGCTCTGTGAAGGGAAATTCCACAGCCTTGCTAGATTTCACTGTCTTCAAGGGTAATTTTTTTGGTCCTTTTTCAGGTTCTGTCATCTCAATAACTTCCTTGCTGGTACTGCCAGGCTGTGCCTTCTCCCAGCTGAAGAAGATGTGGTGCTCACAGCCTCTCTCATAGGATGAGTGATTCATACCATGATGGTCTCAGTCCTTTCTGCTGAACTCACTCCAGTTTATAAAAAAAAATCCATATTAAGATTGTTCTACTGGAGACCCCCAAAATGGACATTGCATTCCACATGCAGGGAAAACCCAGCCAGACAGAGGGAAATAATTACTTCCAATCACATTGCAATAACCCATTGTCTGTGTTTCTCCTGACAGAGAACTGTTAGTTTTCATCCATGCTAGGGTACACTCCTGACCCCTGTTTAGCCACTGCCCACCAGGACCTCCCACCCTTTCCTGCAGGAACAGTCAGTACTGTCCTAGAGGGCTAGTCACTCCTAGATGGTGGACTTTGCATTTGTCCTCATTGAGCCTGATGAAGTTTATGACGTCTCATTCCTCCAGTCTGTCCAGCATATCAACTTAACGTCACCACTTTGGTGTCATCTGCATGTACCTAGAGCCTGCTAAACAAACTGATTATGAGCTTTTATTTTACTTATATAATACCAAGTAATAAAACATAATAAAGTTGCTTGTTAAAGAACTCAAAGAACAAATTAAAACCGGGGTTACAGATTCTTGTTATTGTAAATGCAGTCATTGCCTGAGGTTTGCTGCCCTCCATAGGTTATTGTTATTATAGTTCCAAATACTTCTGTGGAAACTGTTGCAAAGGTGCAGTAGTAATATTCTGAGAATAATATTCTACTCGCTATTTTGTATTATCAACAGAACATAAACAAATACTGTACTTAGTTGCAATATGTTGCTTGGAAGCGTCAGTATGAACACTACATGATCACACTCGGGCAAATAACATAAATGGGAGCTGTTCCAAGCAGTTGTGCTGTTCTGCTCTACGGACTGCTCGGCTTGGATAATGTGGTCTGCTCTGCCTCGTGCTCCAGACCAGCTTAGCCCTCATGTTTTGGGCCTGATACTACCTGGAAACTTAAGTGCCTCAAATTTACTAGGAGAAGGTATTAAGTGCTTCATGAGGTGGTGAGAAATGCCACTGACATTGTGCTCTTTGCATATCTGCAAGAGATCCTGCCTGCACCTCTGTCGACCTCTGTGCCAAGACAAACCAGGGTCAGGTCAGAGTAGTCTTTCTGCCTCTTTCCCAGCACCCTGCTACTGTCAGGGAAGATGTGGAAGCCTCTCAATGGCTTCCGAGAAGTTCCAACACTGCCACAAAGGAGCCAGGAACTATCTCTGAATTCTACTCCACTGCTGTGAGTAGAACAAACTTTCTCTAGGGCTCCAGGCTGCCTATTTATAAGTGGTGCAAAGCCATTTTGTGGCTGAACCTTTTCCAATATTCTGATTCTCCTAAATTAATGAACTGCTCATAACCATCCTTGTGAAGATTTTTCCCAACTGAATTAGAACCCAAATTTAACTATTTTGTATATGGTTTGTGGGTGAGTTTTTTTGGAAATAAAATGATGACATATTTTGTAATTCCTGCCTTGTTAATTACCCACACACAAAATAACTGCGGGCAAAAAAAGAGTTTTCAAGTTATCCAGACAATATTTTATACACTTTGACTTGACTTTTCTTTTCAAAGCAAAATATTAATCTTCATGAAAGGCATATTTTAATTGCTCCAGGAAAAGGAAATCATAATGCAATACTAATCATTCATACTTTGATAACAAACATGAAAAACAATGAAGCTTCCAATTTTTTTGAGTACAGGGAGCAGAAGACAGTAGTCCTCGGTCTAGACTTATCACTAACAATGTGTTTCAACCCTCACTTTGTATCATGTACTGGAGCAAAAGGAGAATAATCTAACATGAAAGCTAAATGTAATACTTGTGTAAAATCTTTTTTTTCAGCCAGAATAAAGTTCTGGGTTGTGAAGTGTTCAGTGGAAGTTGTCTTCCTGAACACCAGCCCTAAGCCCTTCCTATCATCTCACTTATGAGTGAGGCTTCATCTTTGCACCAAGACCAGTTGCACAAAAAACTTTATTTCTGCAAGTAGTTTGACTAGAAGTATGGAGAGTTTGGATATTCTAAGGATCATGTGCTTGTACACAGTGAAAGCATCTTGCAAAATCCTCTGAATTTTCTGATTCAAAGAGTTTGTCTAAGACTTGAAGTGTGCTCCTCTGTCACAGCCTGCCAGCTTCCACTGTGTTGCAGCAAACTGCAGAAGCAACTCATAAAAGGAAACTTGTGGATTCTATCGGTACGTCAGCAATTAGCATCTGTGAAATTTGTAAAAGGATTTGTGGTTTGTGTGGAAAAACTACTGAGGCTCTGCAAACTGAAATTCCTGAAATCACAGCTTGAAACAATAGTTTCTGTGATGACACTGAGAAGTTAATGGTTTATTTTAGAAAACAGAGAAGGTGAAAGGAGATTCCTGCAGAAATAAGAAGGAAAAGCAGACTGGTGAGAAGCAGGAGTTGCACCCCAGTTAAACAAAGTCAGGACTAAAAAGGAGAGAGCAGGCAAAGTGGTTATAATCATACTCTTTATGCAATTTATTATAAAAGTACCAAACGAGTATCACAGATTATCAGTGGCTGGAAGGGACCTCAAAAGATCATCTAGTCCAACCCCCCTGCCACAGCAGGATCACCTATACCAGATCACTCAGGGACACGTCCAGGTGCGTTTCGAGTATCTACAGAGAGGGAGAATCCACAACCTCCCTGGGCAGCCTGTTCCAGTGTTCTGCCATCCTCACGGTGAAAAAAATATTCCTCGTGTTTACATAAAACTTCCTATGCCTCAACTTCCACCCATTGCCCCTTATCTTGTCATCAGGCATCACTGAGAAGACAGTGGCTCAATCCTCCTGGCACTCACCCTTTACATACTTTAAAACATTCATGAAGTCATCTCCTAGTCTCCTTTTCTCCAAGCTAAAGAGCCCCAGCTCCTTCAGTCTCTCCTCGTAAGAGAGATGCTCCATTCCATTAACAATTTTTGCAGCTCTGCGCTGGAGCCTCTCAAGCAGTTCTGTGTCCTTCTTGAACTGGGCGGGGGAAGGGGTGGGGGGGCTGCGGAAGCTGTAGTCTTGCTCCGATTTGGTAAAATAGAACGGTTACTGACATCACGAGGTTAAAGATGCTGAGGCTGTTCAACAGTTGAGAAGCAGCCCATTGTGAAACCCTGTGTATCTATCTGCCTGTATTGCTACGAGTTACACTCATCAGAGCAGGGATAAACTTGAGTTTCGTCCTGAGACAACGTCCGTGACGTGTTTAAAGAGAAGGAGAGCTCTACAGAATGGCAAAGTCAAACAGAACAGTCAAACAATAATCCGAATCTTTAACGAAAACACAGAGGGAGAGCGCACGCGGCACCAAGCAGGCTGCGGGGAGACCGCGACAGAACCAGCCCGAGCGGATGAAGATGAGAAGGGTCCGGGAGGCCGCCAGCGCTTCCCGTTTTCCTTAAAGCCTTCGCATTCGCTGTGCCCCAGTACCCTGAGTATCTCAGCAACCAACCGAACAAACCACACCGGCCGCCACCGGCCGCCCTGCCCCTACCCACCTCGGGCCACGCCCCGCCGCCGCTGCGCGCATGCCCGGGAAGGGCGGGGCTTGCCGCAGGGCCGGCCTCGCGCGCTCGGAACCTGCGCTGGCGGCTGCCGGTAGCCGCCCGGACTGCAATCGGGGCTGGAGTGCGCCGGTCGCATACATAGGGGTCGGTTTCGTTCCGGTGTAGGCGGTGGGTTTCTTTGCCGCCGGGTGGAACGGGGATCGGGGACCCTGGAGTGGGGACTGAGATGGGCCGCCTTGGTCGGCGCCGCGGACAGCAGGCAGGGACGGGCTCTTGAATCTCCCCCGACTGCGCTCTCGGCAGTCTCCTCCGGGCAGGCGGTTGCATGGACGCCCTCCCGGCTTGTCGCAACGGGTGGTGGCGGTCCATGGCGGGTGGGGAAGGCATGGGTGCGGGCATCGCTGGAGGGAGTAGATTCTACGGGTTAGTGGTGGGGCCCGACCTGGGTGCTCGGGAGGAGAGAAGCGGGAGGACTTGGGCTGCTCTGTCCTACTCTGCTGTGATTGGTCGGTGGCCGTAAACTGGCCAGATAATTGGGCGGGAGCCTTGTCAGTCACTGCCCTCGTCTTCTGCCCCAGGCGTCTGGCAGCAGGCGCTGCTCGGAGCGGTGGGGGTGGCCAGGCCGGTGGCTCCCCGCTTCGCCCCGGGTGAGCCGCAGCTCCTCGTCTGTGGGCCTGCTTTGACCGGTGGCCTTCTTTATGGGTGGGCTGGAGAGCGCAAAGGCGTTGCAGGCCTGGGATATGTAGGCCCTACTGCCGGCTCTGGGGAGCAAGTGGGCGGCCGCAGACTCTGGCTTGGGGATCGTTTTGGGTGTCCTGCGGCCTCTTTTAAAAATTGTTCTAGGATTCTTCTTTTGTATTTAATTGCCCTCGACCCCCAGGCTCTTGAGGATTTTCTGGGTGTGGTTTTCCCCATCCCCCGCCAAGTTCCGTGAGATCATCTCGCCGGGAGGCTGCAGTGTGACAGAAATGCTAACTAGCCCTGTCATACGGGGAGGCTTCCTCATCTAAACTCCGTAGTCGTCTTGCTTGCAATCAGGTGGTAGTCTTTCGGAAAATGAGTACTTAATGGAATTGAGGATAGTAATTCATGGAAAAGGGCCAGTACCTAAAAGCATAAGCTATGTATTGCTTAGTTAAAAATGAGTGCAAGTCTTCCAGGAATGGACCAATGTAACTGTGCATTCAGAACTAAAGGAGTTAACACTTCACGAAAAATTCTAGAAAATATGGATAAACTGTTGGCATCTGGTCCCTGTTTATTTGTGAAGAAGAGTAATCCTGACTCATAACTGGTTTTCAATTTCAGTTTTTATATCTTAATTAATATTCTTCCAACTTTTAAGTGCTATGAGGTATTTTATGTGCCAAAGTACTTCATTTTGATGCAGTTTATACCCTTCAACTACTCAGAAACATTTTAAGTGCCAAGGTACTTAGTTTTGATGCGATTGGATAAATATGGATAGTAGTTGACATCCATGCAGTTATGTTAAACAGATGGGACAACCGAACACTTCACACTTCTTACTGTTTCTAAGTGAGTCATTTAAAGAGTGTGACTAATCATCCTACTATACAGTTGTCAACAAAACTAAGGTTTTTTCTGCCACCCACAAAGTCTGAGGAAGAGATTTCCAGATTTTTTGTGGATAAGAGAAAAAAAACCCCACCAAAACTCTCTTTGGAGCAACAGTTTAATTTTAAAGGGTTTACATGTGATCAACTATTTATTTTAAGGATTTGTATGTAATTTTTTTCTCTCTAGCAATGTAGTGATGCACCCAGAAAGTAGTTAGCTTACTGTGGTCATTGCTGGGCAAACAGTAACAATTACTTGTTTTAAGGCTATCACCTAAATGGCAACCTTGCGTGCATTGCTGGGCAAACAGTAACAATTACTTGTTTTAAGGCTATCACCTAAATGGCAACCTTGCATGTAACTAAATGAATTTTTATCTATTCTCTTTCCCTGCTTTACCTGTGTCAAGTTTTAAGTCATCTAGGATACAGAGCCTTCAATTTTCACACAGTGTGGTTTGGGCATTTTCATAGAATCATAGAATGGTTTAGGTTGGAAGAGACCTTAAAGATCATCCAGTTCCAACTCCCCGCCATAGGCAGGGACACCTCCCACTAGATCAGGTCGCTCAAGACCTCAAATGTCATTTGGTTATTGCCATAAAGGCAAACTGTCTTTAGAGTATTAATAGTGCTGACTGTCTGTTGGGAGGGAGGGTGCAGGAGCAGGACTTGAATTTGTTTTGAGGAAACTAGGGTTTTCTGGCCAAAAAGCTGTCTGAGAAATTTGTGGGGAAAAGTGGTGTGAGAAGTGACCTGATTGGAACATAGTCCTTGTAGAAAATGGAAGTCAGGAGTTACCTACAGCTTGTTAAGCAGAGCTAAAAGTGAGACAGTAAATTTAACCTTCCACCCGGCTCCAAATATTGTAAGAGAAGAAAATGTCTTGAAGAGGAGATACTCAGGTTTGATTTCCTTTACATTAATTGTATTGAAGAGCTGTAAGGGAAGTGTTAAATACATCAAGATGCAGTATGGGACACAGGAGGCAGATGAATTAAAAGATGTGTTTAAACAGGGCGGAAGGAGTAGTAGTATGTGGGGTGGAAAATGAGGAGACCAAAGATACATTAGAATGGATCTCACAAAGAACATGAGTAAGGTATGTTAAATGTATGCCAGCTTTTGCTGTTGGCAAATACGTTTTCTGATTCTTTGTATCTGCTGGCAATTTTACCCTTTATTGAATGTATGTCTAACAGTTAGTTGCTTCAGTCTGTTTGTTGTCTCATCACCTTGCCTGTGAAGACTAATTACTCATCAGGAGTGTTATGAGAATGCTGTTTTGTGTTTTCCCACTAATTCATACTAGAACTGACAAAAAGAAGGGGTGAAAAAAAAAAAAAAGCAGTACTTACCCAGTAATTTTGTCTTCATATGCAAGTATAATGGTGTGTTATAATAGGTTTTTTTTCTCCTCTTCAGAGAAGTGATTTCTCCTGTCAGGTGTCTACCTCAATGGATATTACAGATAGCTTATGTTAACAGGAAGCTCCACTGAAAGGAATACATTTTCTTCCAAATGGAATTTTGAAGTACATATTTTTGTTTAGAAAATAGAGAACTTGGAGAGTGGTATGAGAGCTGATTGGCCCAAGATTGAGTCCTAACCAGAGAAACCAACAAAGACAGTGCCTCTTTCTGGTGCAGGAAGGTTATTCATACCTTCTAATAGTGTGATTTCACTGGTTAGTAGTTGGAAACTGGTAAGGAACTGTGGGTGAACTGTAGCCTTTTCTCTTAAGTTTTCTAAAGATGGTTATACCTTTGGTACCTCAACATTGGATCAGAGAATACAAGGAATATATACAAGCAGTCTAAGAATGTCAAAATAGTTCCCCTGGGAAAAAAAAAATCTGTAGACTTTGTGCTCTGTGAGGGGTAGTACTGATGGAGATATTAATGCAGTCTTACCTGCTCATCAGTAAAAGTTTAAGTGAAAGGTAGTCTTCTCTAAAGCAGTAGTCGTAGTTGTCAGAAAGCCACATGGGGTAACTACAGTCCAAAAATTAGAACAATGTTTTTAATTACATTTTCACTTCCAAAATGCTCTGTGCTGCCATTGATCTATTTTTTTTTTTTTTACTTGGGTGCAGGGAAATTGATTTTATACCAAGTACACTTACTTAGCTTAAAAAAAGTTGTTTGTTACTGCTTTTTTAGTTTAAAGTTGCTGTTACCAGCTGGTATGCTCTTTCAGTGACTGAAGGGGACTTTTTGGCAAGCTAGAATCAAAATACTTGCATAATAAACTGCACTCGAGAGCATGGAGTTTGGTTCACCTTAATCATCTTTAGTTATTAGTAAATTAAGTGAAAGTGCTGGGAACTTTTTGCTGCGAGTTTGGTGAGTTCTTACTGTAATTACTCTGCAGTCTGACCTTCTCTGTTTTCTTGTTTTGTTTTTTTCAGGACGACCTGGCATTACTATTATGGATCACTCTCGGCATCGTGCAGGAAATGGCAATGAGCAGGTATCTGCACGAGAGCCTAGCCATGGTGAAGATGAGAGACAGCGACAGCTGGAGCGCCTCAGTAGGGAGGAGGCTTATTACCAGTTCATTAATGAACTCAATGAAGAAGACTACAGGTTAATGAGAGATCGCAACCTGCTTGGCACTCCTGGTAAGATGCAGATATCTCTAGTAGAAATGATGTAATATAAAGTACCCCTACTTCTGTTAGGCACTGCGTGTAGTTGTATGACTCAATTAGCCTGACTCCTGTGGCTTTGTGGAAAGGAAAAAGCCCTCCATTTCTGTTCAAAGTTAATGATACCCGGTAAAAGTTAGCCACCTAAATAGATACTGAAGCTGGAATTAAAATACATTTTTTCAAACGCATCATCTCCCTAAACTGGTAATATCTAAACCCAGATAATTAACTTCTGGTACACTAAAGTGTATCTCTTGGTATGTGGCAATTCTGGGGGCCTCTGATTTGTTACTGGAAGTTGGTGTGCTCCTGACACACCTTCTTTGCTTCACTCCAGCTCCTACTTGGTCTATTATGTATGTACAGCTGAAACAACCTTCCATTAGTGCTCTTTCATTTTGGGTTTTGTCAAGTTTGCCTTATTTTTGAAGATTTTAATTCAAGGTAAGATATATTATTTATTTCTGCTTTGCTGTGTTGAGACAATAAAAATGTATTTTCTGACAGAAAATGTACATTCTTTCAGGAGAAATAACAGCAGAAGAGTTGCAGCAGCGCTTGGAGGGGGCTAAGGAGCGTCTGGCATCGCAGGCTGATATGGATAACAGGGAAGGTGAAGGTAGAGCTGTCGGAGGTAAAAATTACTCATATACATATCGATATGAGTAGTATGTGATGTATAAATGTTTTTTGTAAAATTTGAGATGCTGATAGATTTCAGCACCAGCCCTTCCAAGTCTTGTGTTTTTCATTGTACCCCTGTGGATTGTTTTAAAATTAAGGGAGATTTCTTAATGATATGAAAATAAATTTGAAATACTTATGTTAAACACAAATCACTTTCTCTTGTTTTCCTGGTCTCTTTTGGTGAGTAAAATTAATAGTACCAAAAAAAATACCCTTCTTCTGATTGCCAAAAGTTTTGTCATGTTTTAGAGAAGTTGGAACATAAAAGAAGTTAATAGGGAAATAGTTAATCTTTCTGCTATGTTGGTGCTTATTGTAATTTCATTTCAACTTGTGTGAATGGGGTGGGACTTGTATTATATTTACTGTTTGTCTTTACTTGTCCATCTTTATTGGCTCAATCACTTGGTCAGTTCTGGTCAGATTTAGGAGAAGAATAATAAACTTGGAAACAAAGACAGAATTCGTACAGGTTTCATAGAAGTAAGGAGACAGAGTTGAAGGGTTTCACTTCAAGGGAAAACCTTCAACGTGATCATGACTACTGACTTGCTTTATACATGTAGATAGCACTAACAACAATTGTGTCTGTTCTTGAGCTTATTAGTTGGAGGGTATTTAGGAACACAGGTGTGATACTGTAGTAGGAAAAGTGTATTTGCACAAAAGGAACAAATCTGTCAAAACCATGCATTGCTTAGACACTGTGTAGAAAACACTTCCTTAATGTTTTTCAGAAGAGGAAAATTATCATACTACTTTATGAAAATTAGTTGTGTAGGATGCCCTGAAATTGGTAGCTTAAGTGTGCAACAGATCCTAGACAGCTACAGCTAACTTGGGACTAACTAAATCTGAACACATTTTCAGAGGAGGCCACATACTCATATTAATTTTTCTGTGTATCTGCTACCAAGACAACAATTATAACTTGGAATGATAAGGTTTTCTGATGTTTCTGGATACAGCATATTTTCAGTAAAATTAGGTTATCATAGCAAGGTAGCTGTCCTGCTGTTGTATTGTTTATGAAGTCAGAACTCAGCAAGCATAGATAATCTGGAGTGCACCATAATGTTTTGAGTGTGCAGTTGTACGAACATTTGCAATTCTTTGTTTTACTCAGATTCTGACGTTCTTGGAGAAAACTCAAATGGTGACTCTTTGCTTGAATGGCTGAACACTTTTCGTCGCACAGGAAATGCCACTCGCAGTGGACAGAGCGGAAACCAAACCTGGAGAGCTGTGAGTCGAACAAATCCCAACAGTGGGGAGTTTAGATTTAGTCTTGAAATCAACATAAATCACGAACATAACAGTTTCGAAACTACTGGTGAGGACTATGTGGGTGTAGATAGTAGCAGATCTTATTCAGAAAGAAGACATCGAGGAGCTGTCAGTTCAGTAACCATACAAACAAGGAGCAGGACTGCAAGAGAAGCAAATAGTGCAAGTTCAAGCACTGCAAGAACCAGGTCTCTAAGGAGTTCCATGGCACAAAGCTCTGAAACAGCCTCTCATCCAATCTCAGGGAGGCTCAGGAGTAGAAGGAGGGAGTTGGCAGGCCATTCTGCAGCTGCTGATGAGCGAAGAGAAATGCCAGAAAGAGGCAACTCTGCAGGAGGCAGAAGAGGTAGAGCTAGAACTAATGTTCGGATGAGTACAAACCAAAGACTAGAAATTCTGCGTCTGAGGTCTACCTTAAACAGTCGAAGTCGCTCTCCACTGCGAAGGCAAGGTAGTGCTGCTCATTTTGATGGACGTGGGCAGAGGCGGGATAGAAATGCACAGCGGGTTAGCAGAAGTAGAAGACAAACAGCTCAGCATCCTCCACAGCTTGCTGAAGAACAAGCAAGAGGCAATACCCAGGCTACTCAACCTTCCAATGTAGCCCCATCCTTGGGAATAACTTTGGAAGAGGAAGAATCTAGTAGGTCAGTAGCTGCTGTTAGAAGGCATCCAACAATTACATTAGATCTTCAGGTGAGAAGAATTCGTCCTGGAGAAAACAGAGTTCAAGACAGTATTGCCAGTAGAACTCGTTCTAGAGTGGGAAGGGCAGAAAACACAGTTACCTTCGAAAGTGACAGTGGAGGATTTCGGCGCACAATATCACGGTCAGAACGTGCAGGCATTCGAACCTATGTTAGCACTATAAGGATACCTCTTCGTCGGATTTCAGAAACTGGGCTTGGAGAACCTTCATCAGTGGCTCTTCGATCAATCCTTAGACAAATTATGACAGGCTTTGGAGAACTGAGTTTGTTAATGGAAACTGAATCTAACTCAGATGTGCAGAGGGGTGGTCATCACTTAGATGTACAATCAGAGCAGAATAACTCAAGTTCAGCAAGCAACAGCAGTGATCCAAGTGAGGTTTCATCTAGAAATGGACACATGGTAGAAGGTGGCAGGGCAACAAATGGACGGAGTGATACTAGACACTATGGTCGCAATAATGAACACCACCAAGATAACAGGCAGTCTCAAGATGCTAACAACCTAGTGGAAAATGGAACACTGCCCATACTTCGACTTGCCCACTTCTTCCTGCTGAATGAGGATGATGATGATGATCGTTTGAGAGGTTTAACCAAAGAGCAGATTGACAATCTTTCTACTCGGAACTATGGAGATATTCATGCTGAAAATGAAATAAGTAAAACCTGTAGTGTTTGCATTAATGAGTATGTAGCGGGGAATAAGCTAAGGCAGTTACCCTGCATGCATGAGTTTCACATTCATTGTATTGATCGCTGGCTTTCTGAAAACTCCACTTGCCCAATTTGCCGCCAGCCTGTGTTGGGCTCTAATGCCACAGACAATGGCTAGAATTGCTTGTACTCTTTTGTAATCAAGGATTTGCTTCTGCTCTATTTATGATGAGCCAGATAGAATTAAGTGACTTACACAGGGGTCCATTTGAGTGGAGAGTTTTGTTAAATTTCTTTTAAAATAATAGGAAACTTGCCTAAATCTAGCAATGTAAATACTATTTTTCTCCAGGTGCAGATCTAGGAGTACACAGAACCAAATGATTTCGGTAAAGTTTATATTTTTTTAGTAATTTTGTTATGCTAAGCACTTTTGTAAATACAGAAATGCAATAGTTATTCAGTCCTGCTTAATGTATGTTTTTGGGGTTTTTTTAACAGTTTAATGGACTCACTTTATTTAGATTACGAATTGTTTCACACAGACCCAGCACTGTGTTGAAAAATTGGTGTCTAAATAGCCATTCGTTAGTTTTTTTGTTCTAAGAACAATTTTCTTTTATGGAGTTTCTTGCTGAATATGTTGGCTAAAGATATTTAAGTTACTTGAAGTGCTCCTTTTAATAGACTATATTTTTTGTTTTGTTAACATAGAAATATCCTTTCAAAAAACTTACCAGTTTGGTTCTATTAAAAAGAAAATAAAATTTTTGCATGTGGTTTTACACAATGCTTTATGCTGAAGAGTTCATATTCAAAAGCAGTTGGGTTAGTGACATTATGAAATGTACATAATTAAATGCTGTCTTTGACAATCTCTGTCTTTTCAATGCAGACAGCCATCAAATCAATAATAACTCCCAAGATGTGTCTTACTGAATGTGGTATTTGCTCAAAATCTAAATGAGCACTGAAAAAGCCTTTTTTTACTCTTCTCAGTTACTCAGTTGATATTTTTAGGTTTTTAACTGCCTTAGTTGAAAGAGGGAAATACTTCCTTGACCATGATATTGTCTACAATATGCATGATTTATGCATCCTACTAACTAAAAAACAAAAAAGAAACCCAAAGTCTTGGAAGGTTTTTGTACAGAGGTTTAAGGTACGAATATAATAATAGTCCGCTTAAAACATGTCTGAGAACCGAATTGCAAAAGACACTAAAAAGGACAAAATAAGCTTCCCTTAAATTCCCTTGGTTACTGTGTAATTAGATATTAAACTTTATACCAATAACTTATGAAAAATAAAGTTGCAAAATAAATAATTGAGGTTTTGTGTGACTTACTGTTCAGCCATATGCTGTAGATGGGTAAGAAGATTTATAATATTTTCTGTTCAGTTTTCACTTATCCCTTCCCCGTTTTTCTCACAGGTGTGTATTTTCATTTCATCTATGTGTGCTAGCTGATATGGGAGATAAAAATGCAATGCAAAAAGCACTCTTCAGGTTGCTAGAAGTAAGCTGAGGCTTCCAAAGCTCATCTAAGCAATATGCATCTCCATCCTTAGAGAAAGGCAGAATTGTACAGTACTTCTATGTGTGTTTATTCTGAGCAGTAGAAATAATTCTTAAATGGAAGAAGTCCTACTGACTTTTCCTGCCTACAGATGGCCATGACAAATGCACTTATGTGCCAGGTGCTTCAGTTACATTCTTGAAGGGAAACTCAAATCTTGTGTTAAGCTATTTGATGTCTGCTTCTGCTTTGCAAGTGAAAAACTTGTGTTGAAACACAAGAGAAGTGCTGGGTTTTATTCCTAAAAGTAGTTTTAAGAAATACTACTTTTTTTGTGCGAGTTAGGTGAGTTAAAGGGTATTATTAAGATCTCTTCTGATGTGATTTGGACTGCTGATTATTGCAAACATGGTTGGCAGCTTTCTTGAGTGCTTCCTTAGCCATATTAAAGAGTGAGGAAATTTGAATACAATCATCAGCTAGCTTAATGTTTACATTTTTTCCTGATAGCTCCTGATCTTGAAGAGTATTGAAATACATGGGTGTCTTCTGCTGCTCCCTCATCTCCTTATGGTTCCTTTAATTTTGAAAGCTGCCCGATTCAAGTGCCACATCTGTAGAAATGTGCCTGTGGCTCACTGTTGCCTTGCTGGTTGGTTCTTTCCAGGTCAATTTTAACATAAATCCTTACTTTAGGGGATATTTTTACTTTGTACTGCATTTATTTTTTAACTACCTAGTTGGAATACTGCTGAACTGCTACACTAATGCACTGGAGGTAAAGGGAGATTCCTTGTGCCTTTTTTCATCCAAATGAGATTTTGCTGTGTAACAATCAGCACAGTTTTATATGTGGTTCAAAACAAGATGCTCTGTGATGGGGTATCTGCAATTGAGCTGCGGTGGAGGAATATCCAAGAGTACAGTGAGCTTTCTGTAGGAGTCATAGGCTGTTGGACAGGAAACAGTCTCTCGTGCTGTTTCTGTCTTGCTGCATGTGACCTGTCAAGTGTTTGTCCTCCACTGGAGGGCTGTGTCAGTTATTCTTCAACCAATCTAGCAAGCTGTGTTAACAGGATCAATTAAATCTCAGTGGTTAGGTTTGGTACTGGCTTCTGTTACTGGTGTTCCTTCAGTTCTACTCATGCCCTAAATACTCTTTTACCTTGTCAGCAGCTTGGGGAGTTCATGATTTAATACCCATATATGTATTTCAGAGCTTGGTTTATTTTCCTTGCATTTCCTATCACTTCTCAAACCATCTTGTGGGCAACCCTGTTTCTGCAGCTGCCCATTGCGGAGTTAAACCATTTGGGGTTTTTTAAGTACTTTTTTATATTTGTTTTTTACTATCTTATGTCATCGGTGCAATTCCTGCTTATCATTTAATGTGGTTAGTTCTTACTGCTATAAGAATAAAAATGTATACTTCAAGGTATGTCTTGCCATGTATTTGTGTATCTGCTCTTCTGTGGAAAGCTGCCTTGTTAGATAAAGTGCTTCACGATGCTGAGATCTGGATGCTGAGATCTGGATGCTGAGATCTGGCTGTTCCCAGGAGTTCTGAGAAGGTGGCCTAACCTGGATCAAACCCTCCACCCAGTTCATGTGACAGGTAGGCAATGAGGAACCAGTGCGATGGAGGAACTTGGAAGGCTTTGCTAAGGTTGCTGGGAGCTGCTCACATAAAGTGTTGTGAAGGAGAGGGATTAGTTTTAGCATCTTTGAGGCCTGAGTTCAGGTGTAGAACCAATGGGACTGACAATTGCAGAATTGCATTGTGATGCTCTAAGGAGAGTCATGAAGGTTTTAATTTTGCTGAAGTAGATAGTAACAGGGTGAGTGTGTCCACTTATGTATTACTTAGCTCCTAAGAGTGAAGTGGTGTCTGAAGGGTTGAAGGAGGGGTCAGAAAAGCTAGCACTAGATACTGGGCCCAGTTGACCAATGAGTTGGTCCAGCTCTTGGGCTTTATTTCCTAATCTCTTTCCTAGCAACCCAGTGCAATATTAGTGCCTGGTTTCAGTTTAGTCTCAGAGATAACAAATACCTCAAATTTTGTTTGTATGCTTTCTAGCTGCATGTGAGTAAATGGCTGGATGGAGAAATTGGAGTTTTATTTTTCATAGTTTTCTAGTACTTCCAGATCAAAGAATCAGCTTTGACCACAAGAAGCTTTTGGGATACATAGTCTGTCAGCTTAAGCCTTTGTTAGCCAGAGTTTGCACAACAGAAGGCATAAATGTAATATAGATGGAGGAAAGACACCATTGAAATACCGAGCAAGTGAAGGTTACAGCAGCAGCCAAGATCATGATGGCAGTGCAGAGGCATAGTCAGGCTCCAGCAGGTCCTTACCTGCTGATGAATATGTGATGTACCACTCGCCCATGGTGTGATGTCTTCACTGTACTCAGTGTTGGCATGATTAAAGGCAGTTAAATGTCTGCCTGTGATGGTAGCTGTTTCATTTGCTGAGCAGACAGCTTGATTGCTACCACTTCAGAATGAAGCAGCACTTGTTGGCAGGACTAGTGGGACCTGTGGCAGTGTCAGGGTGCCAGTTCCCAAGTGTGGAAGGTGGGAGATTTCCATCAGCAGTATAGACAGGTGCCAGTGATTCTCTTCCAGCAGAGGCTGAGACTGCTCACTCAACACTTACCAGGCTTACATGGAACAAGTCTGTAGCTTTTGTGTCTGTGGTAGCAGCCAAAAGGAGGTAGCTTCCAACTGTATGAAGCTCTGGGTGGCCAGAGTTTGTTTCTGAAGCCTGTCAATTCATCTTAGTGTGAGGGTTCAAATACGGAAGATTTTCTTGAAGCTTATATAAGTAATGACTTGACATTTACTGGATACAAAAGGCTTGAAGATTTAATTACAGTCAAGGGAATAGGGTGCTCTGAGCTTGGGCTAATGAACCTCTTCAAACCAAGCAAGATCACTACTGGTGTGTGTTGTAAGGCAAAAGACAGCTGAGCACATCTATGCAGAAACTAAACATTACCCAAACGTTACTGCAGCTGTGAATTTGGGTAGACAAAGCTGTGAAATGTGAAAATAAAGGTTGCCTTTGACACCTGAAGTCAGGTTTCCAGTGCTTTGCCATGTTAATATCTCTCCCTGAAAATGTGACCTCTCAGAGCACTGAGTGGGTCAGGTTCACTACTGAGCTGCTAGCAAAATTTTCCTTGGTTTCTATCATATGCCTTAGAATCCTTTTGTACACTGCTGAATCCTTATCTTTAAGGGAAGTATCTACTTCTTCAGAAATTACTTCATAATGCTTATTGTTCACATAGGTAATTTTCTCAGAACCTTTGTGAGAGAATAATCTGCTTTGTAGTTAGAAATTTTACTTTTCATCTCTTAAAGAAAACCCCAAACCATCTATTTCTCCAACTGTCTTCTACTGAAGCATTTAATAAGGTGTAGCTTATATAAATGTAATTGTGTGGCATAAAAACAAGTGGAAAAATAAATGTTGAAGATGAACAGTGTTACATACCCAAATTAGAGGAAATATCCACACCATTAGATGTTTATAAATGTTCATAAAATCCACTATCAGTCTTCTCCACACTAAACAGCCCCCGGTCTTTCAGCCTCTCTTTGTATGAGAGATGTACTTAATCCTATAATGATCTTTGTGGCCCTCCTTTGGACCCTCTTCAGTAGTTCCTGTCTCTTTTGAACTGGGCAGACGGAACTGTACACAATATTCCAAGTGTGGCCTCACTGGAGCAGAGCTGGGGAGAACCTCCCTTGACCTGCTGGCCACACTTCATCCCCTCCAGAACACTGTTTGCCTTCTTGGCCGCAAGAGCACACTGCTGTTTTGTAGTTAGCTTTTTGTCCACCAGGACTCCCAAGTCTTTCTACACAGAGCTGCTTTCCAGCAGGTCAATCTGTAACTTGTACTGGTTCAGCACCTCCAGGGTGCACAGCTATTGATACTGGCGTCAGGATAGTTTTATCTGCGGCAGAAGTGATAAGTGACTTTTATTAAGAAAAGTAATTTATTTCTATGGCAATAAATAGAAAATTGCAGGCAGGAGTTTTAAAACTGCCAATATATTTCAACTGAAATATCAAACTTGGGTCAGCTGGCAGCACTAACCCAGAGCCTCTCTGGAAAGCCTTAATGCAGAAAATGACCCTGAGAGCTGGATTGACAAGGCCCGTGAAAAAATGTAGAGAACTATCAAATTAAGTTAATAGGTTTTTCCATTTCTTGTGTGTGTGATGCAATCAGTGACTTTATAGCTGATACAGTCATGTATGACTCCCTAATAGTCTTTTCTTTAATAATGTATGATGTAGAAATGGGTTCTTGTGTTACCAAATAACTTCAAACAAGGCAGAAGTATTTTAATTTAATTCTGTTCCTCAGACTTTTCCCAACTTCCTTTTTCTTCCTTTTCATATTCATTAGTTTTTATATACCTCTAACCATTTTCAAGCTCTTTTGTCCTAGAAACCAAATCACTTTCTTCTGACACTGCCAAAATGTTTATGTGAGTCATGCCTGTCTAGAAAGGGGAATAGATTAAGGATAATAAGAGCATGACTACTCCTGGGTTTCATAGTCTCAGGATTTACTGAACGTGGAGTGTCCCAGAAGAGCTCCAAAACCAATATAAGAGCATCAAAGTAGCTTTGTGTTTCTATATGTTTGTAACACAGTTGTGCTATAACAGAATCAGAGTCACAGAATATATCTACTTGGAAGAGACCTTCAAGATCATTTAGTCCTTCAATGCAGCACTGAAGGGTCAGCGCTAAATCATGTCCCCTAATTGCCAGGTCCACACGCTGCTTAAACATTTCCAGGAACGGTCACTCCACTACTGCCCTGGACAGACTTTTCCAATGTTTGATAACCCTTTCAGTGAATAAATGTTTCCTTATCAATGTCCTCACCAAGCCCATGGAGACAAGGGTGAGAAACACAACTGAATGCTGCAATGGATTGATGCTGTCTTTTTAGGAAGGACAGCCCATGTTCACAGGATTGCAGGATGTCAGGGGTTGGAAGGGCCCCAAAGAGATCATTGAGTCCAACAGCAGGACCATAATCTAGCTCAGGTCACAGAGGAATGCTTCCACATGGGCCTTGAAAGTCTTCAGAGAAGGAGACTCCACAACCTCTCTAGGGAGCCTGTTCCAGTGGTCTGTGACCCTTACACTAAAGAAGTTCCCCCTTGTCTTGAGGTGGAACCTCCTGTGCTGCAGCTTACACCCATTGCTCCTTGTCCTATCACAGAGATCAAGTGAGAAGAGCCTGTACCCCTCTTCCTGCCACCCAGCCCTCAGATATTTATAAACATTTATTAAATCTCCTCTCAGTCTTCTCCAGACTAAAAAGCTCCAGGTCACTCAACCTCTCCTCATAAGGCACTCCTCCAGTCCCCTGATCATCCTTGTAGCCCTCCACTAGACCCTCTCCAGTAGGTCCCTGTCCCTCTTAAACTGAGGAGCCCAAAAAAGAAAACAGTACTCAAGACAAGGTCTCACCAGGGAAGAGTAGAGGGGAAGGAGAACCTCCCTTGATCTACTGAACACACTCTTCCTAATACACCCCAGGATCCCTTTGGCCTTCTCGGCCACAAGGGCACATTGCTGTCCCATGGGTCACTTGTTATCCACCAAGACTCCCAGGTCCCTCTCCACAGGACTGCTTTCCAGCAGATCACCTCCCAGCCTGTACTGGTGCAGTTTGGTATTCCTCCCCATGTTGGTGATAGGGAGATGATACTCTTCACGTGTGAAAGCAGCAAGAATACACAAAATGTAGAGGTGGATGGAGAGCCAGCCAAGAGCCTACAGATCATGACTAGTGGGCCAACCAACATGATTGATATTGTAGTAGGCGTGTAGTAGGCATCTGCTCACCTGATCAAGAAAAGAAAGTAGATCATCATGTTCACAGGCCCTGGTCCTCACATGGGACTTGTAACCACCCTGATATCTGTCTGGAGGAGTCATGCCGTGGAGCACAAACAGCCCAGGATATTTCTGGATTATCACTTCACAATGATAGCGAGCATTCTGGACAGTTTCTTCCACCTGTCAACATTTAAAGACTATTGCTTTCAATGTACACCCTGGAAAACAGATGCTGACAGTAAGTTGATTGAGGGGCTGTAGAATTTACCAGTTCCTGAAGAGGATCTGACACTCCTTTTGAGTGCACTAACCACACATTAGTGTAGTCTGCAGGATTTTGAGAGGAAGCAAATGACAGAAAACCTTGCATTTTTGTTGCCCGTTCATACACGGGTTGTAACTATGGGCCTGTGCATATCCATTTCAATCAGAGCAGCATGCATGAAAGAAATGGGTACACTTACAGTTAGTGCAGTGCTTGGAGACGAGTCTTTAAAATTAAATCTGTCATTTGTCCTCCTGAGATGCTGTGCAGCTGATCTAATTAAGCCTGTACACAGAAACAGGTGAGTACTGACCAAGACCCTGAAGCCTTCCCTCAGCCTGCTCTCCTTTTCAATGGGAATGGGGTTAGCCCACCTTTTGGAAGCATTTCAAAGTAAAATTTCTCCATTCCATTTCTTTTTTCTGGTCCTGGACTAGACCTTGACTAGTTTACTTGACATGTGGAGTAGGTGCACCAAATACCAAATCAGTGCAAGCTGCTTCTTACCATTCATGTCTTTCAGAAGATGTTTATCCCACCACTACTGTTACCTTAAGTGTAATGTAAATTGCCTGAAGTGCAAAATTAAAACATACACCAAATAAACAAAACAATCAGAGTTTTCGTTTTCTTCTATAGGTTGAGCACCTATAATAATGGGGTATGTAGGATTACGTCATATTTTTATTTTAAGCAGTTGTTTATAAAGACCTAAATTCAAGCATTTATAACCCATAGTTGAAGTTCTTGTCCTGAGTCAAGTGGGACATATATGGTATATCGCTTACTTCTCCTTCCAAGGAGAGCACTTTAATTTTTACCCTGACCCTTTCTGTCTCATCTTTAGTATCAAGCCTTCAACTAGGCCAGCTCCATTATAATGCATTTCCTTATACAACATTGATTCTACTGAACATTTTACATACCTTAAACAGCCTGTGAGCTGTTTTTGCAGTTCAAACACGTTTGAGCTACATTAATAATGGCTCATCCCTTTGCTTCAAGCATGCATACTCAGGAAAGCATATTGTGTAGCTATTTTAAACCAGAGGTCTCACCCTTCTCTGAGTGAATAAGGTGTGAGTAGAGCACTTGGCTTGCCAGTACTGTCACTGATTCTTAAGCACGTTTTGTGTGCAGTTTATTCCATTAGTTCAATGTTAACTGTGTACATACAAACTCTGAAAGAACAGGGATGGCCAGTACGTGTTTGAGCATCCAGCTAGTGTATGGTTAATGCACACGTGTAGTATCCAAGTAAAGCTGAAAAGGCATACAATGAGAGTAAAGAATCATATTATTCCTATTGTTCATTGTAGGTTATATCTCTGTGTCCACACATAATACAGACACACATACACTGAATTCTGTAGGAAAAAGCATATCACACAGAGAATTGCACACGGAATTTACTAGGTTGGAAAAGACCTATCACCTAACACCTTCTAATTAACTAAACCATGGCACTTAGTGTCTCATCCAGCCTCCTTTTAAACACTTCCAGGGACAGTGACCCCATCACCTCCCTAGGCAGCCCATTCCAATGGCCAATCACTCTTTTTGTGGAGATTTTTTTCTTAACATCCAGCCTGAACATCCCCAGTGCAGCTTGAGATTGTGTCCTCTTGTTCTGTCACTGGTTGCCTGGGATAACAGACCAACCTCCACCTGGCTACAGCCTCCTTTCAGGTAGTTGTAGAGAGCCATAAGGTCTCCTCTGAGCTTCCTCTTCTCCAGGCTAAACAGCCCCAGCTCCCTCAGCTGCTCCTCATAAGGCTTGTGCTTCTGAACCCTCACCAGTCAGGAAAAAGTATAAGCACCATAGTGTCATGATTAAGTTAGAACTATTGCACATTTTGATTCAGGTCCTTCTGCTGGATTACTTTAGCATTGTATAGGCAGTACAGTTGGATGCCATCCCTAGGATCACGACAGTGGAGACCTTTCTCCAATTGAGACTGTTTAAATTCTGTTTGCTTAGTCTGTTTCTCTTGAAATTTTCTGTTTGATATTAAAATAAACCCCAAAATTTGGGGTTATTTCAGCAAAGTAGTTCTAAAACTTAGGACTTTTTTTTTTTTTTTAATTATTAGTAAGGCATCTTCAAGTACAAACTCAATTTTTTTTTTTCCTTTTAAAAAATCTTGTACACGAATTTCATATGATGATTCTGGCCTTCCAGCTGATTTCAGTCACTGAATTCACATTATTCCCCTTCACTCCTACTACACTCTGGCCCATTCTGGAATCAACCAGATTGTAAAATACCCATAAGAGTAATGCAATCTGAGACACTCAAATGCCCAGAAAATACTGTGATGTGATTCATTCTAACTTCCATGGTGTTAAAACTGGGGGAGGCACAATTTGAGTGACAGGGATTGTGTGGGACAGAATTATGCTGAGAGCAAAGGTCCTGTCCGGAGTCCCAGCACAGGGATCCAGAGCTCATGCCTGTGCACCTGATGGACCACAGCCTTCAGCTTCCACGATCTGTCCGTGTCGCACAGCAGAAGAGGGCGCCAGCCAACAGTGAGCAGGTCCTAACCTGGTCCGTGCTTGCAGACTCAAATCCCTCTCTGGAAAGGTGACCCGGCAATCCGGCACCGGAGCGGTGCGGAGTACACCGTGAGCCCGGGGGGAGCGAGAGGAGACACGCTGCTCCTCTCACGGAGCCACAACTTCGACTTCTAACAGGGAATGGGGGGGAAAATAAAAATGCTGGAAAATAAGTTTCTCTTCCCTCGCTTCTGATCCCCGGGCCCTGCGCGGTGGGACGGCGCTGGAGCTGGCGAGCAACGGCGGTCGGGAGGGGAGGGCCGGGGCTGCTCTGACCGCCGCTCGCTTTTCCTGCCCGGCCCCTGCCGGCGGGAGCTCTCCGAGGTGCTGCAGCGGCACTGCCGTTCGGGCCGCTGCTCGCCGCCACAGCCAGCCAGATCCCACGGGGCCCGTCGCGGTTTGTCAAGGGCGTTTTCAAGGGCAGACGAACTGTGGGCCTATGCCCGCGACATCTATGTTCTTCTTAGGGCTTCTTTTTTACCCCGGATACCCCAACCAAAGCCACTGTTTCTTTCTACACCTCCCTTGACCTTGTGAGATGGGGATGATGATGTTGCCTCGTTGTAAGCTACTTGGAGACAGGTGTCTAAGGAGCAGGTCTCTAGCCTGCAAAAACGTCTCTTAGCAATGGAAGAAAGCTCAGTTTGCAGGGCAAGTGTTGGACTCACTTTCTGAGGAGCAGTGGAGGCAGAGAGCAATGTGCATTTTATCCTATTCAGCCAGGACACTGCAAACACGGAGTACCCAGAGTTCTACTTCCTAGATGATGCAAAATTCCTCTCTGATATATTAGACTATATTTCAGTGGGTTTTAAAAATTTATTTTTGTTGATTCGATGTTGTACATTACATTTGTTTGTTTGTTTAAATATTCTAAATAATGTGTAAGTCACAGGTATACTACATACTGAATTCTATTTCCAACAAAATAGTGGCCTGGCCATAACAGCCGGTTGGAAATATCTTCTGGAACATTTACACACTTGCTGCAGAGTATGGTTTCATCTTAACCAATGTGTCAGTTTTCTCAAGCTTCTTTTCAATGCTTCTGAGCACACTTGATGGCACCAACTTTTGCTTTTCTGATTTTTTTTACAACAGCACACAGTGAGTACCATCAAATCAGCATGGCAGCATCATAAGCATGCTGTGGTTGGTGGACCCTTGGTGCCCACCAAAGTGGCTCTATCACTCCTCAACTGAAGGGGGGAGAGAAAAATATAACAAAATGCTCATGGATCAAGATAAGGAAAATTTAATAAAGCAAAAGCAAAACCCATGCATGGAACCAAAGGAAAACCAAAGATTTATTTTCTGCTTCCCATCATTGGGTGATGCCCAGCTACTTCCCACGAAGAAGGGCTTCAATACATGTAGCAGTTGCTCTGGAAGATGGATATCATAATAATAAATATCTCACTTCCTCCTCATTTTCCTTGTTTTTTATTGTTGAGCTGACATCATATGGTTTGAGATAATCCTTCAGTCAATTTCGGGTGATCTGCTCCAGCTATGTTCCCTCCCAACTTCTGGTGTACTCACAGCCCACTTGCTAGTGGGGTGCTAGTGGGGTCAGAAGCCCCTTGAATCTGTGTAAGCCCTGTCCAGCAGTACTTAAACATCTCTGTGTTAGTATTGTGTTTCCAGCACAAATCCAAAGCACAGTCCTGTACCTGGTACTGGGAAGAAAATTAACCCTATCTCAACCCAGATCAGCACACATGCCTTGGATTCCATGTGCACTAATCTTATTGATTACAAAGCCAGAGAATATTGGACTCACATTAGTTAGCAGCCTAGATGGGGGACAAGGAAGGGAATGAAGATAGCAAAAATACACCACATTTTGAGAACTACTTACTTTCTGAAAATAAACATTTCTTCATTAAGGTTTTAATTTCTTCATTATTATTCTTCATTATTATTCTTTTCTTAGGAATATTATTTTTCTTCATTGCTAGTTAATTACTAATTCAGCTCAGTATAAATTGAGGCAATATCTAAACTGTGGCCTACTGTACCATACATCCTTCTTGTGCAAAGCATTTGTAAAGGCTGTTGTACACATAGTTTTCCATCAATTGCCAGAATGATGAATTCCTCCTGTGGACACTATTATGATGGAATAATAATTATTTGTTCCAATTGAGCTTATTGTATTTTGAATGTATGTTTAGAAGCATACAAACTTGGAGTTACTCTGGTAAATTAATAACACTGGTGTTTATTCCCTGAACTAACTTGTAGGTATGAAGAAGCTCCAACAGCTGGTATAATAAATAATCAATATTGAGAAAACAGTACATTGCTTTTCTTTAGTTTCACTGGTTTAGTTAGGTTAATATACACAGGGTTCAGTATATTCCAGTTTTCCAATGTTTTTCATGCAAATCACAGATCACCTCCCGCTACAAACTTTCAGTGTCCAACATATCATTGTGCTTACTCTACTCAATATAATTTTGTTTACATGTGTCATTATTCAAAAAGTCATTTGAATGCCCTGATGTGTCTGGTGCTGATTATTTTCCACTGGATGTAATATTTGCCTCAGTGTAGCCCTGCACGAGCTTTGAATGAGATGTGAAAAAAGAGGATGCCTACATTTCCAAATCTTTGACATTTTCCCCACCATTTCACTCATAGATAATGGTTTACCCTTCCTCCATCCTGCCATGCACTCATTGCATGTGCAATTCATCATAATCTTTTAAGTTAAACCTGTGGGATGCCTTCAAGAACAGTGTATTGTTGAATGAAGCCCCTTCTGCATTAGCAACTATAGGCAGCTATTGAATCCTTTAAGAGGTTACATGTGGGCCAGACACATACTTAATATATGTCATGTCTTAATAGTCACATCCCATACTAGTCACAGTGTCTCTGCAAAGATCTGTAAATTATTTCCTGTATTTTCTCAAGCTGAGTGATGCTGAGCAAAATTTCTGGATCTGGCAGTAGCTTCCTTTGTGTATCTAGAGTCATAGATTCATAGACTGGTTTAAGTTGGAAGGGAGCTAATTCCAAAGCCCCTGCCATGGGCAGAGACACCTTCCACAGGCTGTTCAAGGCCTCATTCATCCTGGCATTGGACACCTCTGGGAGAGAGAATTCACCACTTCTCTGGGCAACCTGTTCCACCGTCTCACCACCTTCAATGCAAAGAATTTGTTCCTAGTATCTAGTCTAAATCTACCCTCCTCAAGCTTAATGCCATTCTGTCTTGAACTATCACTACAAGCCCCTGTAAAAAATCCCTTCCCAGCTTTCTTGTAGGCTCCCTTCAGGTACTGGAAGGCTGCTATAAGGTATCATTAGAACCTTATTTTCTCCAGACTGAGCAGCCTCAGCTATTCTCGAAGAACAAGAACTGAACCAGCGAGCACAGGCTTTCTGACCTTTCTTAAAAAGTTGTGATGAGTGACAGATGCCTCACATATGTCCCAGCATGTAACTTGGATCGTACTGGTTTTGATCTTATGTATGTAAACAAGGCCAAAGCACTTCAGCACAAATATTTGTTTTGAAACCAAGAGAGTCTGTTGTGGTTGTTTTAAAGACAGCAGAGTCAGAGAAGCAGAATTTGCATGGGATTACTCAAGTCCTGAAGTCTAGTAACACTACTGCTGGTAGGAGGCCAGAGACTTTTTATGACCTTTGCAAGGCCTTGAGGCCAAGACTTCCTTTGAGATTTTTCTGGCCTGTCTGCAGCCTTCTTTTTAATTTCTATAGCTGTAAGAGGAATATCTCTAATCAGCAGGTGGCTATCTCTAACTCTTTTGCCTAACTTTATACAGTACAACTGTAGCTTTTATAAGGAGAGTGACATGAAGTTATACTCTGTAGAATGAGACATTTGTAACTACCATAACGATGTAATGTAGATGAACATAGGCTTAGCATAACAACAAAGTCACCTGAAAGTGGGGACACAGGACACTGTACAGGAGGCATAGGATGATACAGTCTTGGCACTAGAGAAGTCAGTGGTATAAAGATGTCTCCAGCAGTCAGCTAAAGCAGTGCAGACCTGGGAGATGGGCAAAGCCGGTTCAGTCATAATGAAAAGAAGAATGTAACATACATAAATAACACCACATATAGTAAAACTGGATGCAATGAGGAGATGTAGACAACAAGAACATGCAAAGAGCATGTTAAAAAACACATATAAATAAATCCATAATAGTTCTTTGCTTTTCTCAGAAAATAACATATTAGGAAGATGCAGATCAGCAGCTGCATCCTCCACACTCACTGCCTGGGGTAGGCCAGTAATGTCCACCCTAGGTCCCAGAGAGGCAGCAGAAGGTAAGCATACCACCAAGAGAAGGACAGATAGGAAAAGTATGTCTACAGAAAACTGAAATGCACTATTATTTGTAGTAGCATTCTTCAATTATTCTTTTAAAATTTGTTTTTCTGTAATAATTAGCTCTCATCCCATGTTTTTCTGATTATACTATTTTATTAATAGTAAATTCTAAGTAAGATTTTTGGTTTGGAGTTTTTTTGTTTGTTTATTTGTTTTTGTTTTTTTTTTTTTTTTCCCAGAGACAGAGTCTGAGCATAACATGACAAATTGGAGCAAAGGATGCATCTTTTGGAAATTTGGGCTTAACAATATCTCCAAGGTCCCAGACGGTATCTGGCATCATCAGAAATAGAATAAAGATATCCTGTCTCCTAGCCTGGCATATTAACCACAAGACCACTCTTCCTGCCTTTGCTTTATTTATTACATTGGAATAATTATTATTCATATTGAGCTCTTTGAAAGTACATTACTATAAATACCAGAAAAGTGAGTACATTGTAATTTGAAAAATACCAACTCCTTGTTTTAAGTACATCATTCAAATCATGGAGCCATTATGACAGGCCCTGGGGCATCATATTGCCATGACTCATAGTTTGATAATATATAATTTATCACACATCAGCACTGTGACAAAGACAGGCCTTGCATAACAAAATGACAAAGGTGAGTCCTGCACAGCCAAAAAATCTGTTTGTTTTCTTAAAACTCAGAGCTAACCTGCTACATGTAAGCTGGTTACTAATGAATGTGAGCTTTCAGAAACACAACCAGCTTACATTCACCTCTGGTCTGCACGCTTACTTTTCCTGCAGGCCCTATTCTTAAGGCTATTGAGCAGACTCAAGCTCTTTCTCAGTTACTGATATTATCCTGCACATTTGGCATCCTTAGACACTTTTGCAGTCCACTTCCTTCCTTCAGCTTCCCATCAGATTGCAGTGTATGATTACATTAACCTGTGACTGGAGACAGATACTGAAGACAGGTCCTCTGATGCTTACAGTCTATGCAGGGCAAAAGATGTTTCTCCTTTCTTCCATCCCATTATGCATCATTGAAATGTCTGTCTGCTAATCTACAGAGATTTGCCTTCTACATGGATACATCTCAGGCTTCTTGAAGTTAGTGTGAGTTGGGTAATCGAATCTCTTGGAGGAGCTGTAGTAGTCAAGTTTATGTGACTGAGTAGCCCTGTGTAGATGCAAGCCAGATGATGTGCTAGCTGGAGCACTCTTTGAGAACACTTAGGGTGCAGAGGTGAAAACAAGTGTGGCATATGAGAAGAAAGGAGTGCCTTTAGCTGCTACTAGGGCTTGCAGGCTGACAGGGCTGATGGCTTCCCATCGACAATACTTCTAGTGTACTGTAAACATAGTTCACCTGAGGTTTATTTCTGAAGAAAAAAAAGTAAGCATGAAAACAGGAGCAGCCATTCTTTCTCGGTCCTTTTTTTGGATCACTTTCTTTGACTTTGATCTGACAGCTTGCACCCAAACCAAACTTCGCTTTAATCTGTCTGCTACCTAACAACAAATGTGAATTGATTTTCTGTTCTCCAGGGAATTCCTACTGGTGCAGAAACACTGACCACAACAGAAAGTAATTTGTGGAGAGGTGAAAGAGTAAGCTGACGGACAAAATCTTGTTCATGAAAATAACCAGCTCTTTTTCATGGACTTAAAATGGGAAGGGCATGCAGAGATGCCAGCATGTGGCATTATCCTGACCAGATGATTTCATTCACAAAAGCTCTTGGGCAGCCTTCTCTCAGTGATATAGTCTGGAAGAAATAATGTGCTTGCAACAGTTCTATCCCAAAAAGAACACCCTTGGGTTGACTATGAAGTCAGTGTAAAAAAAAACCCACATTCTATACTATTTTGTATTTATGAAGTGTTAAGTGATTTGTCAACAAAACTTCTGTTTTAACTTTTTTGTGAAGTTATAGCTGGAAAGTATCAGTTACAATAATATATGTGAAGACACCGAAGTACAGTGAGATTCAGGGGTTTAGCATTATTTACCATCTTTGCAATAACACCCTATTTCCCATTGTGTATACTCAAACAACTTCATATGGTAGTGTGGTTTTGATACAGATTTAAAGCCATTTTTCACAAGTACTTGGTACCATTTTTTACGAAGTAGATCTCCCTGAAACTCAGTAAATCCTCATTCTGTGAGAACTTCTGCCTCACCATCAACCATCCTACCTTGCCCACCTAGTAGAGAAGGCAAACTGTTAAGATGTGGCAACCACTACTGGCCACGTCTGATTGAGACTAGCATCTGTAATAACCAAAAGGTTTATTTTTGGTAATTTTTTTGCCTTTCAATTGAATTCCTTCTTCGTCTGTCCCAGGTTGGCAAATTCTCCAGTTGCAAATACTTTGCACAGAAAGGCAACACGCTGTAATAGTCAAGTGGTGTATTGATTAGTCTTTCCTCTATTTCTTTCTTTTATCCTTGATTTACCAGATATTTTGAGAAGGAACAGTATCTTTTGTGAAGAGGCTGGCAGCATGCCACAGTGATGAAAGATGCCCTTGTAACCGGAACAAAGAACTCCCGTAAAGGATCCTAATCCAGAAGGAGCTTTGCTGGGATGCTTTACGTGCCTAGAATGTCAGTAAAATACTAGTTTTAGATGGATGCCTCAAAAACCCTCTATGTCTTAACTGCATTTTATGCAATGATTCACACGGCTATAAGGAGTTGTGAGAGGCTGTGTTACCAGAGGAGGTACAGATGGCTGCAGGGATGTGAGGTAGTAGGTAACGAGACCAAGTCGATTTCTAGCCTAGAGAAACACCAACGCCTGGCCGCGCCGTTCTCCGTCCCCCGGGAAGCCCTTGTGTCGGCAAGCGCCAGTAAGGAGGTCGTCAGGACCCGGGCCTGCACCCCGCCTTATAGCCGGCGTCCTCAGCAGAGGAGCCTGGTAGGCAGCCGAGGCCATCAGACGGCACCGACCCCCTGGGACCAGTATCTCCCTGAGAGAGGGGGCGGCTGGGCCCGCGCCCGGGTGAGGTGCTCCTCTCCACCGCGCCGGGTGGGGAAGGAGACGCAGCCCCCGCACCTAGAGAGGCTGCCTTTGGGCCCGACTTTCAGGGAAGAGGCAGAAGAGGACGCAGCATCCGCTGCGGTGCCGACCCCCTTCCTCAGGAGGGCACCTCCCCGGCCCCGCAGCAGGGAGCTGAGCCCGGCGAAGGCTTAGCTCCTCGCCCGCCCCCGCCGCCAGGCCGCGGCGGTGCCAGCGGCTGCCGCCGCAACGCGGCGTCTGCGTGAGGGGGGGCCCATGGCCAGCCCGCCGCCGCCCTAGCCGGCCGCGGGCTTCGCCTGCCGCCCCGGCCGCAGCATGCCGAACAGGGCCGGCCTGGACACGGCGCTGAGGATGTCCCTGCAGCGGAAATCCTCCAAGATCCACTCCTCGGCTGGTGAGGAACGGGCGAGGCGAGGCGAGGCGAGGCGAGGGGGAGGAAGGAGCGCGGGGGAAGGGGACGGCGCCTCCATGTCCCGGCCGCGCGGCCCCGCAGCCCTGCTCCGCCGCCGCACCGCCCGCGCCTCCTCCTCCTCCTCCTCCTCTGCTGCCGCCGCCCTCGCTGGGGAGTTCCAGCGGCTGCAGCGACGGCGGCGGGAAGCCCGCAGTGCTGCCCCCGCTCTCGGGGTCTCCGTGCAGGAAGGAGGTGCCGTGACCCCCGATGATCGCCGGTCTGCGGCGGGGCAGGGGAGCACTGCCCGTCAGGTGTCTGCGCGCTATGGGCACCTGGCACCCTGGCCCCACCTCCACACTCCGGGCCAGCAGTGGACCCTCGGGGTCTCCCCACACCCCGGCAACCCTGGTCACTGCAGCCCACAGGGCTCTTGCATCCCACTGAGTACCAACCCCACAGGGCCTCCAGCCAGTACGGCCCCGTACATCGTAGGCCGTGCCGCCCTGGCCTGCTGCTGCACGGACATTGCCGACTCTTGCCCTGAGACGCCGGGGTCGGGCTGCAAGGACAGCCTGGGTGCTGCCTTCTCGGGATAGTACCACTGAATGGGCAAGGGATTTTTCTCCTGTGTCTCGGTTGTGATAATTGTTGACGGGAATTGGTGTGCATCTGTTCAAAGGGTAGTACTGCCAGCTTAGGGGAGGGGAGGCAGGAGTGCTGTGCACCCCACCACGCTGGTCAGGAGCCTCCAACCTGGGGTAGGAGTGAGGAGAGCACCAGGCACTGCTTGCAGAGGTAATTGACAAGGTTTCTCAAGAGATTCATTTAGGAAAATTCTTTGCAGCTTGGTCATAAGCAAACAGACGAAAGTGGAATAATTTGAAGGTCTCATTCCCAGAAGAATTCCACCAAGGTGCATTCAGAATTATTTTTTGATACCTATTTTACTTAGGGATAGCTGAAGCCTCAGTGACATTATGACAAAATAGACAAGTCCAGGAGAAAAAAAGAAGACACCTGTTTCTATTCAAAACACTTAGGTGCCTAGTACAATCTCTGTGATGAGTAAGGGTGCAGTGTGATGCTTCTTCAGTGCTTTTTATTTGAATAGGGAATGTGCTATTTTAGCATATTTCCTGATCAGCTCCACTTTGGGATAAATCTCAGAGCACCTTGGAAACCATTTGCTGTATTGGTTTTGGATGATGCTGGAGCAGAAGATGACCTTAACCACTCATAGTTGTTCGCCCCGTGGAACTGGACTAGAGCTGGCTTGAAGGTGAGGCCACCTTCCCTTTGGCTCTTCTGTGTAACTTGGTCACTCTACCAATATTCTTCAGTTTGGCCTCACTGCTTGTTAGTAGGGACAGAAAATAACTGATCTCTGCCCAGTAGCTGAAGTAAGCAGGATGCTAAGCAAAGAGGTGTGTGATGCTAGCTCATAGGAAACAGATTTCAGAGTAGGATTTAGCACATTACCAGCTTTACTTATCTTGAGCATAAACCATTCAGATGAAACAGTCACAGTTAAGCAGATTCGACTCTCCAGTGCTTGGGGTTGTGGCTGCTTCAGCAGTCTGATCTGAAATCCTGTCTTGTTTCAGGACAGGAGATCTGTTTGCAAACTTATGTTTGGAATCCAAACCTAGGTGCTCTTATCTATAACCAGCCTTTCAGATGCTGAATGCTTGGCACTTGAAGAATGCTTAGCTTGAACATGGGATACAGAAGGAGTTCAAGCTTCAGTTTTTGTGAATCATATTTATGGGTCTTGGTGGTTAAGTTACACAAATTTCCCGGTGGGAATTTATCTCTACGCAGGTTTAGACTTTTACATGTTCTCTTCATTTCAAGTAAGCAAAATCCATCCAAAGGTGACACTTTGAAGAACGGTCAGGCTAACTAATTAACACTACTGTCACAGCTTCTCAATTTCTGAAGAAAATATTTCATATTTAGGACTTTTTTTTCTGATAAGGTAATATTTAGAATAGGTGCATTCTTATGAACTTGCCATTCAGTAGCATGTGCCCAGGAGGCCAAGAAGGCCAACAGGCATCCTGGCCTATATTAGCAATAGTGTGTCCAGCAGGACCAGGGCAGTGATTGCCCCCCTGTACTCAACACTGATGAGGTTGCACCTCAAATACTGGTTTCAGTTTTGAGCCACTCACTCCACAAAGGACACTGAAGTGCTGGAGAGGGGTGAGAGAAGGACAATGAAGCCAGTGAAGGGTCTGGAGAACAAGTCTTGTGAGGACCAGCTCATGGACCTGGAGTTGGTCAGAGAAAAGGAGGCTTATCTTCTCACTCTCTACAACTTCTTGAAAGGAGGTTGTAGTGACGGGGTGGGGGGATAAGTCTCTTCTTCCAGGTAATAAGCAATAGGATGAGGGGAAACAGCCTCAAGTTGTGCCAGGGAGGTTTAGGGTAGATATTAGCTGGACACCTTAGAAGTCTCTTCTAGTGAAAACAATTCTGTGATTCTATATAATACCTATCAAAATTTACATAATCCAGATTTGTGTAACTTAATACATAGAGAGAATATGATTGTAGTTGATGTAAGTCAGTAGCTAGGCTGCCACTCAGAAAGTCCTGTCTTCCCCTTTCTTGCATATTCCCATTGCCTTTCCTGTGTCAACATTAGCCATCAGACGATTACATGGTCACCTGGATCAGCACTGATGTGGCTCACTAAGAGTGTGTATGATCTCATATGTCAGCAGGGAACAGACACAGAGTGGCAGGAATGCTCTGATTTTCATAGCATCCTATGGCTTGGTGTGCAGACCTGCTGTCTTGCATGAATTAACAGGTTCTGAGAAGGGGCTGAGGGTCGTATGAAAACACACATTTGGAGACTCAGCCATTGTCAGCTAAAAATCACTTTAGATGTGACTGTGTGAGGCACTACAAAATCTAAAGACCTTTCTTGAGATGAATGTTATGGAGGGAGAATTGATTACTCTTTTGTCCTCTTTACTTAGGGTCAGATAAATCTTCATCACTGTGGTTTTCTTGGCACCTATGTATCAGAATATTCTACCTCCTTTCAAGAAGAGATGATGTTTCCTGATTTGATTTCTCATAGTGTGCTTGCTAGTCCTGTTTATTTTTGAGGGAATTTAGGTAATCTTAAAATATTGGCTTTTAGTTTGGGTCACAGAGATTTATTCTTATACTTTGTAAAATATTTTGGTAGCTTACAGATGTTCTTAGTCAACAAGGACACTACCTTTTTGATTATCTAATGATGTATTTCATGTGAGATCCAATTGTGATTTACTTGTAGTGTGGCTTCCAGATATGGTAGTATGTTATAAATTGCAATTGGCATATTTGGTGGAGTTGTAGGCCCGTTTAGCACAAAGGACTTCACAGAAGAGCAGATGATGTGAAAAGGAGAATTCAAAGATAATGAGTCACCTTCTGACACTTAAATGATGAGTCCTCTGATTTTTTAATGCATTTGTTCATTAATCGATTTTTTTTTTGCTTTGTACAACAAAATCTTTTTATTGCCGTAATGTTGTACCAGTGAACTAAATTGATTAGATTTAAATTATTCTCAAAGAAGGCTCCAGCTCTTTATGGTTAGAACCACAGACATCAAAGACTAACCTGTGTTTCTCCTTTCTGCCTCCTTAAAGCCACTAAAAATAAGCAACTGTCAATAACACATTGGAGGATTACACAATAGCACTTTTATTTTTAGGTTGAAAAATTTTAAATTCCAACTTTAAAATGGATTAAAGGTACAAATGATCTGGATGTCATTTGCTGTGGTCTTGAAATTGCAACTGCTCAGTGGTACACATCACCAAGAAGAAATATTTTTAGTTTAAAGGTAGTCTCAAAATCACAGAATTGTAGGAGTTGAAAGGGACCTCTGGAGGTCATCTAGTCCAACCTCTTTGCCAGAGCAGGTTCACCTAGAACAGATTGCACAGGAGGGTGTCCAGGCAAGTTTTTGATTACTCCAGAGATGGATATTCCATCACCTCTCTAGCAGCCTGTTCCATTGCTCTACCACCCTCTGAGTAAAGAATTTTCTCCTTATGTCTAGAAGGAGCTCCCCATGTTCAAGTTTGTGCCTGTTACCTCTTTTTGTGTCACTGGGCACCACTGAAAAAAGACTGTCCCCATCCTCCTGACAGTATTTATATACACTGTATGACAGTATTTATATACACTGACAAGATACCCCTCAGTCTTTTCTGAGCTAAAAAAGACCCAAGTCCCTCAGCCTCTCCTAAGAGAGATGTTTTAGTTCCCTAATCATTTAACCTCTCCTGACCACACTCTCCTTGATGTACCCCAGGATGCCATTTGCTGCCTTGGCCACAAGGGCACATGACCAAATGGGTAGACAAAGGAAGAGCTGTGGATGTCACATACCTTGACTTCAGCAAGGCTTTTGATACTGTCTCCCACAACATCCTCATAGATAAGCTCAGGAGATGTGGCATAGATGCTTGGTCTGTGAGGTGGATTAAAAACTGGCTCCACAACAGAGTTCAGAGAGTTGTCATCAATGGCACAGAATCAAGCTGGAGGCCTGTAGCCTCAGGGATTCCTCAGGAATCAGTACTGGCCCCACTTTTGTTCAATATCCTCATTAACAACCTGGATGAGGGCTGTGCTGGTTTGAACTAATTGGAGGATTTTAATAAGAAATTAGACTATAGGCTGAGAAAGGAAAACATTGATGATTCTTCTTCACTCATAGGTTACTGAAAAAAAATTATAAAAGTTAGAACCCAAACAAAGATAAGACAGACCACTTTGAGCCATGCTGGCTGATGCATGTCTATCTCTCCCTGATTTCTTAGCTGAATCTGTGTAACTTCACTAACTACTTTCCTGCTGCTAACCCCCACTGGCTGATTTACCTTTGCTTATCTGGTATGCAAGACAGATGGTGGGATAAAATTGGAAAGTGGAGGAAGGTGGTAGGGTGGTTGGAAACCCCTCTTAGGGACCCTGATCTTTGGGAGGGGTGTGGTGTTTCTGTGTTACCTTCTAAATGTATATATGTGTAAATATCTGTTATATATTGTGAATATATGCTTGTATATTGTGCAAAGCTGTAAATATAAAGCTTCATTTATTAACTTCCATCCATCTGAGTCTAGCCTGGGCAATTTCACAGTGTGTGTGGGGAGGCAGGGAACTCCCAAACCACCATGAGGGCAATGAATGTACCCTCAGCAAGTTAACTGATGATGCAAAACTGGTGGGTGTGGCTGACGCCCTGTCAGGCTGTGCTGCCATCCAGTGAGATCTGGACAAGCTGGAGAGCTGGGTGAACTCAAACCTTGCAAAGTTCAATAGGGACAAGTGCAGGGTCTTCCATCTGCAGAGGAATAACAACAGGCACCAGTACAGGTTAGAGGCTGCCCTGCTGGAAAACAACTATGTGGAGAAAAACCTTGGAGTCCCGATGGACAGCAGGTTCTGCACCAGCCAACAATGTGCCCTTGTGGCCAGGACAGCCAATAGCATCCTGAAGAGCGTCAGGAAGTGTGACCGGCAGGTCTAGGGAGGTTCTTCTCTACTCTGCTCTGCTGAGACCACACCTGCAATACTGTGTCCCATTTTGGGCTCCCCAGTTCAAGAGAAACAGAGACCTGCTGGAGAAAGTCACAAGGATGATTGGGGGATTTGAGCATCTCCCCTACGAAGAGAGACTTAGAGACCTGGGATTGCTCAGTCTTAAGAAGAGGAGACTGAGAAGAGATCTGATCAATGTATACAAATATCTGAAAGGTGGGTGTCAAGCAGATAGGGTAATGTCTTTTCAGTGGTCAGCAGCAAGAAGATGAGGAACAGCGGCTGCAAACTGGAACACAAAGGTTTCACTTCAACAAGAGGAGAAACTTCTTTCCAGTAGTGACAGAGCACTGGAACAGGCTGCCCAGAGGGGTTGTGGAGTCTCCTTCTCTCAAGACTTTCAAAATCTGCCTGGATGCATTCCTGAGCAAACTATCATATATGATCCTGCCTTGGACATGATAATCTCTGGAGGTCCCTTCCAACCTCTAAAGTTCTGTGATTCTGTGATTTCAGGCTCATGGTCATCCTGTTGTCCACCAGGGCTGCCAGGTCTTCTTCCACAGATCTGTTTTCCAACAGGTCAGGCTCTAACCTATACTGATACATGAGGTTATTCCTGCCTAGGTACCGTACTGTACACTTGCCCTTCTTGAATTTCACAGGTTACTCCGTGCCCACCTCTCCAGCCTGTCTAGGTCATGATGGATTGGTAGCACAGCCTTCTGGTGTGTCAGCCACCCCTCACAATTTTGTGCCAGCAGCAAACTTCATCCAGGTCATCGATGAATATATTGAACAGGACTGGGCCCAGTATTGACCCCTGGGGAACACCACCTGTTACAGGTCTCCAGCTTAACTCTGCCCCTGACCACAACCTTCTGAGCTCTATCTTTCAGCCAGTTTTCAGACCACACCTCTGTCCCTTCTTCTAACCTGCACTTCCTAAGGTTGTCTATGGGGATGCTGTGGGACACAGCATCAAAAGACAGAATCTTTTCTGAGGGCATGAGGAGCTTAAATAGAAACATCCTTTCATGGTATGAAAGCAGACTCCTTTTGTGTCTTTTTCATCCACATTTCCCTTTTAACAGTTACTTATATTTTATTCTGGGCATTTGGTGTTAATAATAGCAACTCTCTCTTAGTCTTACCACCTTTTGATTATAAAGGATCTATCTTTGTCAGAGGAATGTCTATGTAAGGATATCTTGGGGATAAACCCTTTTTTTGTGCTGTGATAATACATTACTATGATTGCAGCTGTTGGGAAATGTCACATGGAGCAGCTATGACTGCACACAACAGTTGTAATTTTGTCAAAGCTTTCAGCTGTAGTCATGAAGGGATTATACATCATTCCTATAGATATATGCAAAATATTCAATAGCTATAGGTGATATGTTTGGAGTTAGCTTTGCCATTGCTGCTTAAAAGACGGTGCTTTTTGATACTGTGAAGGTCAGATTCAGATACTATAAGAAGCACAGTGAAAGCTAAAACTTTCACCATGAAGCTCACTCAAGTCACCTGCACTCATAGGATATCTACATCATATTTTTGGGCAGATCAGCAGTCTTTCTGGATATGTTTTTAAGCAAACAAAACCTTATAAAAGAGGTTGCCATAGTGCTGAGGTAGCAGATTCCTAAAATAATTAACATTTATATAGTATCATAGAATGGTTTAGGTTGGAAGGGACCTCAAACATCATACAGTTTCATCCCCTGTGTGCCATAGGCAGGGACACCTCCCACTAGAACAGGTCACTCAAGGCCTCATCCAACCTGGCCTTGAACACCTCCAGGGATGGAGCAGCCACAACCTCCCCGGGCAACCCATTCCAGTGTCTCACCACCCTCACTGTAAAGAACTTTCTCCTAACATCCCATTTAAATCTCCCCTCTTCCAGTTTAAACCCATTACCTCTTGTCCTGTCATAGCAAGACCTTGTGGATAGTTCCTCCCCAGCCTTCCTGTAGGCCCCCTTCAGATACTGGAAGGTTACTATAAGGTCTCCTCGAAGTCTTCTTTTCTCCAGGCTGAAAAGTCCCAACTCTCTCAGCCTGTCCTCATAGCAGAGGTGCTCCAGCCCTCTGATCATCTTTGTGGCCCTATGTTTAATAGAGCAAAAGCCCTATTCTGCTGTGAGAAATGTACCTGGCAGGCACACTGACACTGGGCACCAGACAGAGTGGTGTACTTCTTCACCTATTGCATTTAATGCCCATTAGCATTACCGAAACTTACGGAAACATCGATCAAGACAATGCAGCTGTAGCATTGGCACATTAAAATTCAGGTGAAGGCTAAAGTTCATCTGTGTTTTATATACACACTCAAACTCTGATGGTAATTTTGTTTGTTGTGGAGCCTCTGTTTCTTTTCATCAGTGTTTAACTGGCACATAAGTAGTATGAAGTGTAGCTCATTCAATCACTTCAAAGGCTCAATCTTATTTCCATAAACACCAGTGACAATTATGCCTTTCAACCAGACCTCAACACAATAAACCCCATGTTTTACATTACTTCTTTTTTATAGTAGCACAAAACAGTCTTCTCAAGCAGTGAGAGGCCTTGCTCAGCTGTAAATTGAGGTGGTGACAGTGACTGGGCTAACTGGAGGCCAACTTGAACTTCTGCTGTCATAGGTAACTCACTTAAAGCCTGTCTGACTGTGAGATTTGGTATTAGGACAGAAGGGAACTTAAAATGCATCTCCTTATGACACTGAATTAGAAAAAAGATGTTGTATGCACAGTTTGTGGAACAGGTTGCTTGGGGAGATTGTGGATACTCGCTCCTTGGAGGTGTTCAAGGCCAGGTTGGATGAGGCCTTGAGTGACCTGTTCTAGTGAGAGGTGTCCCTGCCTATGGCGAGGGGTTTGAAACTGGATGACTTTTGAGGCCCCTTCTGACTTAAACCATTCAACAAGGCCAAGTGTAAGGTCCTGCACCTGGGTCAGCACAATCCCAAGCACGACTCCAGGCTGGGTGGCAAGTGGCTGGAGAGCAGCCCCAAGGAAAAGGACCTGGGGGTCTGGGTAGATGAGAAGGTCAACATGAGCCAACAGTGTGCACACGTGGCTCAGACAGCCAACCGTGTGCTGGGCTGCATTAAGAGCAGCGTGGCCAACAGGGCAAGGGAGGGGATTCTCCCCCTTTACTCTGCTCTAGTCAGACCCAAGCTGCAGTACTGTGTGCAGTTCTGGAGTCCCCAGCAAAAGAAGGACATGGAACTGCTGGAGAGAGTCCAGAGGGGGGCCATGGAAATGATCAGAGGGCTGGAGCACCTCTGCTATGAGGACAGGCTGAGAGAGTTGGGGCTTTTCAGCCTGGAGAAGAGAAGGTTTTGAGGACACCTTACAGTAACCTTCTGTGGCAGAGCAGGGCACTGCCCCACTGGAGGTTTGAATGAGGTGTGAACTGTGGCAGGGCACACCCAGTCCACTACCCCACCAGAGGTGTGAATGGGGCAGGAAACGGTCTTCCTCCCTCCCCACCTCTGTCACC
>VWZI01009971.1:387204-429723 GCA_013396835.1 Psilopogon haemacephalus
GCTGGGGAGGGACTGTTCACAAGGTCTTGTAATGACAGGACGAGGGGGAAGGTGTTCAAATTGGTAGAGGGGAGATTTGAACAGGATGTTAGGAGGAAGTTCTTTACAGTGAGGGTGGTGAGACACTGGAACAGGTTGCCCAGGGAGGTTGTGTCTGCTCCCTCCCTGGATGTGTTCAAGAGCACATTGGATGAGGCCTTGAGTGACCTGATCTAGTGGGAGGTGCCCCTGCCTATGGTGGGGGGTTGGAACTGGATGATCTTTAAGGTCTCTTCCAACCTAAACCATTCTATGATTCTATGAATAACTTTGTCCTAAGCAGTGTATCAGAAGGGAGACTTTTTTTGTCTTACTGTGGCAGGAAGGGTGAGATCATGGATAAATCCATTAAAGATTGAAGTACTCAGATAATGGAGAACACAGTGATTTAGGAGTTAGTTGAAGAAATTAATTAACATTCGGTGTTTAATATTAGATGAAATATATTTAATAAAAATATCCAGTCCACTGTATAGTCAGTACATGAACTCTCTTGTGTTACGTTATTTGACTATATTCATAACTCCATTGAGAATAGACACATGGACTGTCTACTTATAGGAACTATTTTATTCCTTTTTTGCTCCATGCACTCTCCACAGGACTTTTGTTTCAGATTTTATCTCCCTAGCAGTATCTGCTTTTAGTGTACTTCCTTGTACTGGGTGAGTCAGCATCCCTCTTGTTTTCTAGGTAGATCTAAAAGCATCGCCCTGCTGATATGATTTGTCAGTTACACTGTTGTTGTAGTTCTATGCAGGATTAAAACATCTGACAGTAAAATGGATGCAAGGGAACCTGCTTGTCTGTTTAGGGTCCTAGTGTGTTTCCAAGACAATGAAACTACACTTAACTGGGCACAGAAAGAAGAGTTATTTAGTACTGAGTTTTCACTGCCACGAGGTTTGAGTAGAATTTTGATCTCTGCCAAGTCTATAGGGAGCTGTTAATGTGGAAATCTATGGCTTCAGAAATTATGCTAATTTAAAGTATTCTTTCTCTCTCTCTCTCTCTCTCTCTCTTTTAAAAAGCAATTAACTTTTCTCTTTTCTTGAAGTTCCAAGCTGATAGCTCCCATTGACTCTACAGGACATTTTGGATATCATCTGAAAATTGATGACAGCATTTCAAAACCTTCACTCCTTAATTAGTTACCAATTCACAAGGCACTTTTATTGTAATACAGACATGCTGAGGGTCCTGTAAACAACTCTTATCCATTTCTGCTCTTCTGGAAGGTTGTCAAATGGTACTCCATAGACTTGCCACTTGATAGTACTCTTTGGTGATTCATTTCCCTTTGACCATTCTTTGAGCTGTCAAATGTGCTCTAAATAATCTTTCAATCTGAGAGCAGTGATTTGCTACTTGTAAAGCTATATTCAAAGTGCCTGTGTTGGCTTTATTACTATCACAGATTACTGTTTCATATTTGATTTTGTGTACCAAGTTGCATTGTGACACATTTTAATTAGTTTGTAGTAGTTCAAATATCAGAGTATATGTAACAGACAATATCTATAGAGCCTGATTGCCAATACGTTCTTTTAAGGGATAATCACGATGTCTTTCTTGTCTATGTAGCTGGTAGAGCAGAGCAGTATGGAAGATGTTGAAAAGACACTTGAACATCTCTGCAGCAACAGTTTTCTGTTGCTGGGACAGCCATTAAGTGTAGGCTGTCTTTTTAGCAACAGAAATGTTTTCCTTTCAGTCTCATATTTCCTAGCTAAGCCTTTTGGAACAGTTGCGGGTATATAAGACATGACATCTGAGAGCTTTAGGTATTTGATTCTTGGCTGGTATACTCAAAGCATAACTGGTGAAAGATTGTTGATGTGGTGGAAGACTGAGAAAAGTAAAATTGTATTAAAAAAAATTAAAAATAAATCCAAACAAAGTATTAGTGTGGAAAAATTCATATTAGCGTGGAAAAACTCTTATTGAGACAGTTATTCCATAATTTGAAAAGTTTTCACATTTTGTTTAGCATCCTTGCCTCCTTTTCATAATGTATTCTGTCTACTAAAAAAGTTCTTGGGCAGTTCATTTCCAGCCTAAGAAATGGATAGCTGCCTGCCTGCTTGGAAGCTGTTTTGGTTTAGCCTCATGTCTTACCATAGCAGTAATTCTTGATTCTGGGTTTTTAATGTGAATACTGGAAGCCAAAATGGAACAAGCACACCTAAACCCAGAAGATGCTAAGTTTTGTATTTCAAGTCAAGGCATAATATGGCAAGCTGACCTGATTGGATGTTAGGAACAAGTTCTTTACCATAAGAGCAGTGGAATGCTGGAACAGGTTGCCCAGGGAGGTGGTTGGGGCCCCATCCTTGGAGATACTCAAGGTGAGGCTTGACAGGACTCTGGGCAATAGTTGAGGATGCTTCTGCTTACTGCAGAGGGGGTTGAACTAGATGATCTTTGGAGGTCACTTCCAGCCCAGATCATTCTGTGATACATACTTTAATGAGGGACACAATCAAACTACATATTTGCACTCCTCAGAGAGGCGGAGCCCAGTAATGAGACAAGGGGCAATAGACACAAACTAGAACACAAAATAGTCTCTGAAAATAAGGAAAAACTGTACTTTGATGGTGATGTAGCTAGAAGAGGCTGTGCAGAGAGGCTGTGGAGTCTCCTCTGCAGATTCAAAATCTGCACATCTCTGTTCCAGTGCAACAGGTGAACCTGTTTTAGCAAGAGCTGGACTAAATGATCTCCAGAGGACCTTTCCAACTCCTGTCATTTTGTGATTCTGTGATCATACATAAAGTTAGAATGTCACACACAAACATGTACATGACATTCAAAAGAGTTTCCCCAGACAGATAGAGGTATTCCTTAACAGCACTGTTACCCTTTCTGTGAGCCCTAAAAACTTATTTAAATCAGAAAGTACATGAAGTGTGAGTAAATTAGTCTTAAACCTTTCTGTTGTGGTAAAGAATCTCAAGACATACTAGTGTTTTTTAAAAATTATTATTATATTTCCACTACTTTCCACTCAGGTTATTTTTAGTTCTCATTAATAACCTGGAAAATGTTGCACTGAGATATCAGTGTGAAGTACGAATAAATGAGAACTTGTCTTCAACTTAACATAAGGGGAAGAGCTGTGAGTGGGTCTGACTTGTAGTTCATAATAGAACTAACAAAGTAGGTCAATTTTTATTTTAGTCAGATGTTTGGTCTGGTGATCCTGCCTTCTTTTAGGCTCTTGCAAACTAAGATTAACACAACTGAAATAAGTGTGTAAGTCCTACAAGGGAGAGAAGGCAGCCTTACATCTTGTTTAAATCTGACTGGAAGATCTTTACTTTTTGACTTCTAATGCCTGATTTCTTGACTGTAGGCAACCAAACCCACTTATTTGATTTAATTAAGTAGGTAATCATAAAGAGTGAAAGCAAAAGTTTTTATGTCCTTACAATGCAAGACCACCCTAATTTGCTTGCTGCTTTGAATAGAAGGTGTTATCTCCTGCTGACCCAGCACTATTCTGCCCATTCACATGAAGTATAGTGAAAGCAATCTAAGGTCCTGTGCCTGTGAGATCCAGAAACACTCAAGCCAGTGCTGATAAAAAAAAGATATATGAAACTAATACTCCAGGCTTTTGTGTGCCTTTAAATACTTTAAGCAAATGTCACCTTAACTTAATAGATGCAGTTTATTTGTAAATGGGAGACAAAAGATGTTTACAGAATATGTGCAAAGTCAATAGGAGTCATTGTATCTCTGAAACACATATGGAGGCACGGCTTCACACTATTTTGGTATTTTGCTTACCATCTACCAATCTGCATTTGGCTTAACAGTTACACAGATGGGATCAGCACATAACCTGGAAGCTTTAAAATGAAATCCACTTGTCATTTGCTCAACATTTCTGCATGAGTGACAAGACTCAGCCTGGTTCTTGCATCAATAGCCCTGTGGCTACTGAACTGAAATACATTGACCTCAATCCTAGAGCCTTGTGTTGAAGAGGGATGGAAAGATGGGGTACCATATGTGTTTGCTCCTCAGACTGGGGAGAAAGCCAGTTTGTTTTACAGCTTAACAATAAAATCTTCTTCCCAGAGTTTCACTAGTACCAGTCTGTGCTTGGAAGCCATCTTTGTGCCATTTGTCTGCCCAGTTATAGTGGAGGAAAAAGAGTGTTCTTAAGAGCTTAGAGAGACAGACAGGAGGAGAGAGTGCTATCCTGCATCCATGCCCCCAGTCAAACTCATTTTCATCCTGTGCTGCTTGAAGAGTGGGCACTGCTCACTCTTCATTCCTTAACTAAAACCCTGACCCTTGCTGAAGTTTCCCCACGGTGTTCAGTAAATAAAAGGTGCTTATTCTCTGGTTTTGATTAAAGTAATTTTATTTAGAAAACTGAAATGTGTGTGGTTTTTCAAAGATTTTAATCTCTACAAATCTTCATTAGGATAACAAGGGGTGATCGGTCTCCAGAAAGAGAAAGGAATAGCTAGGAAAGTCTGAAACATTTGAGAGAAAGATCTTACAGATCTATTATAGAAAAAGAAAAAATCTTTTGTAGGTTGGGCTTCGGAAATGTTGAATTACATCAGTGTATTTTTTTTTTCACTCTAGAATATGGACATCTTTTGGATATAGCTGGCAATTAATCCAGAAGGGATTTTTATGCATACCTACTTAAGAGGTAGGGCAGCACAAGTCTCTCAACTCTCTTAATGTTAGTTTATCAAGAGCTTCCTACTGTGGCTTGTATGCTGTCAAGCCAAAATCACCCATGGATGATGTTTTTCCTAAATAAATGCCAAGGAGCCCTTCTATCACAGGTCTTGGTTAGCTGGGACTATGTAAACAGCATCTCCGCATTATCATTCCCTCTTTTTTGACAGAGTATCTCATAGAAAATCTGCAAAATCACAGATCCTGCAGTAGATGCAAGAAAGACTGTTCATCCAGGGCTCCAAAGGAAGAGATTCTGAAGTCCTCAGCATTGGCTTTTGTTGTCTTTTGATCTGCCTGCCAATTACTTAGACCATTTTCTCTGAGGGCTTTTTGCCAAATCCCAAAGAGAGAGAAAAGGCTGCAGTGATAGGTCTGATATGATTTCTTTCTGACAGTTCAATTTTGTGATAGTGCTAAATAACATGGTTTTTAAATAACTGAGTACTCCTTTTTGTCTCTTTAGACAGCTAGGTTCCAAAGCTGTATGCACCAGCCATTCCTGCTGTGATTGCTGTTGTTTAAAGAGACATCAGACTCTTTTTATCAGGCTATCAGTGCCATTTTCTATATATAAGAATCCCTGAGAACCAGAGGCAAGAGTTAATCTTATACACTTTTAATTTTTTTTTTTTTTTTTAATGAAAGTCCCTTAAAACTTGTTGCTGAATTTCTGCTTCATTCTGTTACAGGCTACAAATCAAATTTGGACATCAGTTTTGCCAACGGATGAAATGACAGGATTTATATTTATATGCCAGTTCATGTCTTAACAGGACAGATGGTACTATAGGAGTGTAGGCTGTCATTTATTTGGAACTCAGCAACTGTAAACAAATGTATTTTTTATTTTGATCAGAATTTGTACATGCAATAGCATTTGGTAATGAAACATTAGTACCCTAAGCAAAGCCACAAAATATACTGAGGTGGAGAAGGACACCAGTGATGTAGTTTGTGTCTTGATGGGGAGCTAAAACTGTTTCACTTCAGTTCCAAGTATTTTATGACCAGTGTCTCCACATCAAGGAAATAATTTTATTTACCTATTTCATAGAGTCAATATGAAGATTATTGGCAGCCATACAATATTTGTATGGTGCTGGAAAACAGAAGATGGCGTACAAAAAGTCATCTTTAGTCAGGTAGCTGCAGCCACTTGGGTTACACTTTTTTTGATAGTGCTACCTGGCTTTTGTGGGATCAGATGTTAAGAAACCAAGTCCACTTGTATATTCTGGGAAAGATGAACAGAGCATGACCTGATATGAATCTGTGAATCTATGAGTGAGCTTTTATTTAATCCTCTGGTTTTTGTAAAGGTTTAATTTTACCAGAGCATTTTATAACCTGTATTTCTGTAGGGCATTACTTCTTTTTGTTTAAGTAGTTTATTAACAACAATTCTACTCCTAAATGAGGAATTCTAATAAGAAATGGATTTATCAGTTTTTATGGACTAAAATTTGAAAGAAGGGATAAACAGCCTGAATACAGGGGAAGGAAAATACTGCATTAAGAAGATTGGCAGTGCTTCAACTAAAAGACTATGCTGTGACTGAGGCTATAGCCAAAAATAGAATTGGATTAGCAGAAGAAAAGCAAGTAGCTAAAACTAAGGTCAAAGCAGAAATAGATGCTATAGAATTGCTTCATACACCAAAAGGCAGGATAAGATGTTTAAGGGTTCCTTCCACCTGTGTGAAAGAAAATCAGTTGACAGAGAGAAACTGTGGAAAAATATTCAAACAATAATTTTTGTCCATTAAGAAACCAAGAACTAAATTTTAAATGTGAGAAAAAATACAGTAACATTTCCTAGCTATTTATAGAGGGTCTAACATGTACATTGTTACAAATAAGAGTCTTGAAGAGCTAATTATTAAAGTAGAGCAATATAATGACCCTTCTAGCTGAATAGATTGTACTTTAACTACTCACCAGAAAGTAGGCTTAACAAGACACAGGTTCTACCTGATGCCAATTATTACAGCTCTGTTTATATTAATGAGCCCCAGTCTCTTAATTTGTGGGTGAGAGAAGTTAATACATGCAGGTGTGAGGACTTCAAAAAAGGAAAAGGGAATTATAGGGTCTTGTCTCTAGAAGGGTGGGTGGGAGAAGTTGTGGCATATGGGAGGATTGTCTTCACTTTTAGTTTTGGATTTCAGTCAGGTAAGATTTTTAGGGTTTGAGGGGAGGGGAGGTTGCACTCATTTTAAAAAGTGGATTTTTACTGCATCACTTTCTGCTGCTCTGAAGTAGATATTGACTTTTTTTATTTTTCCCTTTTTTTTTTTTTTTTCTCTCCTCACTTTCCTATGTGGAAAATGTGAAAACCTGTTTTCATACAAAGGCCTACTCAGAAACATGTAAACAGTTTTGTAGTAAGCAAAGCTTATATTTGTTCTTACTCTAAGGGTTTTGTTGGTTTATTTGTGATTATGTATTGCTTGGTAAAAGTGTAAGTAAAATTTAAGTGTGGTGGGCAATCAACTATAGTTCTGTACCAGGTTGACTCTATCCTGTAATTCCACTACATTGGTGGTTCTCAACAGCTGTATTGTAGGACTTATGTTAAAGGTGACAGAATACTTTATGTGAAACAGCCCTTGAAATTTACTGGGATATATGATAATTAGCAATGAGGAAATGTTTAAACAATGAGTTCAATAAAAAGACAGTAACTGAATAGAAACAATTTATTTCAACTGAAAAGTTCTACTATCCACAACAAATTAGAGCAACTATATAGAAATTGTGATAGTAATGTTTTTGGAGACATCCAAGCACTGTATAGCAAACTTACACTTTACTATTTGGGGATGTCTGCTCATATATGAGCAAGTATCTTCTGTAAGGAAGAGGAGAAAAGGCTTTTGGGCTCTCAGGAAAAAAAAAAAAAGATATGAAATTTACCTCTATTCAGGAGAGCTGGCTGCTTGTTTTTATCTTGTGTTTAACAAAACAAAAGCTTATGCTGGGGGTGGGAAGGAATATTTCCCTTTCTGAAGGTGTCACCTTCTTCACGATTAAATGAGAAGCTTGATCAATCTGTGTCTGATTCAGTCCTTCTGAAGATTGCCTGAAACTCAGCCTTGAGTGGAATGTAGGCTTCTTTGTTCAGTGCAGAAAATGGCTTAAGGTGCAGAGGAGAGTGACTTCAGTCTAGCTGATAAGATTTGCTTAGGCAAGAAATTGCAGTGGTCACTGTACTTGAATGGATGTAGTGTCATTGGAAATTGAGTCAGCTAGGTGTTGATGTTCACCTTTTAGCAGTGGTTGGCTGGCTTGGGCTTTTTTCCTTTCTTCTTAAGGCTATTCTGTCATTAAAAAAACCCTCAAGTACTACTATGTGAGTCATAAGCATAATTTTCTCTAAAGCCACAGCAGGCAAAACAAAGCTGGATAATTAAATATTGTAGAGGTCTGTGATTCTTGTCTTTGCTCATTCTAGTAGCAGTTCAAATAAAGCTCTGCCTATTGCAGACAGGTACTGCAGTGTCTCAGATGTGATGGGCAGATAAATACAGGTATACTTAATCATCAGCAATGATCAAGCTGAATCCTGATCTGATAGAGAACAAACCTTCAGTGTTTTGGCAATAACAAACCTTGTGTGAACTGTAGCAGGAGACCTGTATGGTCATAATCCCAGCTGATCCAGTAGACATAACTGTGCCTAAACAAAATTCACTGACATCAGTCTGCAGCAGTTCAGGGTTTGGGCTGCAGGCTTTCCAGAAAAATCTGTGGAAGCATAATAATATATCTTTTAGAGATCAAGGTACTGAGACTATTGACTTGCTTTAGAAGGGAGGAAAAGTAGATAGGGGAAAAACAGAGGAAATGCTTCAAAAACTCGTTCAGTACTGATGTTGCAGGCAAGATAGCTGTTCCAGGGATAACATCTAACATAAGAAGGCACATTAGGCTGGAAATATTCTAATAAAAATACTTTATTGGGAAAAAACTTCTCCAGATATACTTTTAGTATAGGATTTCAGCATAATAGAAGCAGGTGGATAAATAATAGTACTGCAACATTAAAATAGCTGTAAGTGTTTTTCGTATAATGTTGTTTGAGAAAGAAGCCATATGAGGTTGTATGTCAATAAGCTTTATTCTCATCCCTGTTCTGATCTTCTTGAGTGAGGCAGTAGAACAGAGATAAGACTGGCTGATGCTACAAAACCTGTAAGCCTCTCATATCTGCCAGCAGTGGTCTTTTCTTGCATTCAACAGGCATAGGTGTGTCATGGCAGCTTTTCTCTTGTCCTTGGTTAAACATAGAAGCACTGTTGATTTTTTTTGAAACCTGTTTATGCACCCATTAAACTAAAAATGAATTGGTCTTACACTGAGGATTTTTACTAAGCTCACAAGTCTGTCCTGAGCTTTGTGCAGAAATGTGTCTTTGTTAAGCTGCCTTAAACATTATTAGCCTTGTTTTGGTAGCCCTTGGTGACACAAATCGCAGATAAGTACCACAAGAGGTTGTGCTCTGGATTCCATGTATGATGCTCGAGGCTGCGAGTACAGGAGCTACCTTTCTGGGTCGAAGTAGAAGAAATCTGAAATGCAAACACCCACCATTCCAGACCCTTGCTTCCAGACTCTTATAATGAGGAAGTGTTTCTAATCTAGCCTCCAGGTCCTCTGGCAAGTGTGAGGTGGTGGTGGGGGCTGTTAATTCTTACATCAGCATAGATACTTCTGCTTTAAGGAGTTCTAAGGAAGAAAGTGTCTGTTAGTGCAAGAAAATTAGTCTCTGAGGAATATGTTACTTCTCTGTGTACTCTGTGATATGATAGTGATGTAGGATAGTGGAGTCACTCTGAAATCTGTTACTCCTGGAGCTCTGAAATAGTTAGTCTGGTGTCTTTTTCTTCTTCCTGCTGTTAATAGTCAACTCCATGTTGTCCATTCTGCACTGAGGATGGTGTTTCTTGTGTTAGAGGAGAGTAAAGGTTTGGAATGGGTTATGCTTGTAGTACTGGGTTTCAGTGCAGTACTCTTCATACATGTGGAGTGTCCTTTCTGCCATATTGGGATTGCTGAAGAGGACAGAGTCGAGGGACAAAATATTCTGGTGATTAACAAGTATTAAGCATGTTCTTCCATTATGTCAAGCTTCAGCATAGTTAATAGATATTACACCAGAAAAATTAGTGTAAGAGTTAAATAAAAACACAATGGCCTAATTTTATTACTTGCTACACCAGGCAGTTACAAAGATGCTGTTTTTGCAAGATGTTTGGCTGCTGCATGAGGTAGCTGAAAGTGTACTGCAATTAGTGAAGATGAATTGGTTGCCCATTCTCTCTTTTGAATGGTTCCATTAACAGTCCCACTAAGAGTTCTAGTGAAGCTTTAATGAATACAGTAAGCCACATAACCCCCATGAGCCTGGGGGTTATGTGAGTTGGTATGTGGTGTGTTCTGTAATGGTACCATGCAATCAGGCTTTCCCATTCTACTGAGTGCTTTGTCAACAACTCTGCTATTTTTTATGTTAACAAACTTAGTGAGGAGAATAGGCTATAATTTGATGTCTTATTTCTGTTGTATGTGGCTTCTTCTGTTAAGCATGCATGAAGAAAGGGCAAAAGTAGCAGAATAGTAAGGATATAGTGCAATAATGTATTGTTCATAGTTTAACACTCAATCCTTAGAACTTGTAGTGTGGTGCTGGGGTGACATCTTGGGTAGGATTAGTGCCTTACAGCGGCATTTTGGCTTGTGCAGGCAGTGAAAGCATCAGATAAGATCTGCTCCATGCCCCTTCAAAGGTTTATCTGTGTGTCTGATGGTACACAGTACTTGGATGCATAAACCTGTAATTAAACTGATAAAGCAGAATGAGGTAAAACCAGGCCTTCTGGTAGCTGAGCCAAAAGGAAATTCACTGTAAGTGATCCTTCCATGTTATTTTCTGCATTGTGTGACATAGTTGCCAAGATGAGAAGTGGTTTGAAGAAATGCAGGGAAGGAAGATGGTGGTGACTGTTTAATTGGTATCAATAAGTTGGTCCTTACTGGTCAAACACCTCTTTTTGATTACTTATGGATCAGTCTTGGTAGTCCTCCTTTCCTCCTCATGGAAAAGGAGGCATATAGATTTGAAACTGTGGAATTGAAGGGAGAACGTGTAAATCTTAGCGTCCCTATTCTTTTGTCAAATGTCTCCTTGAAAAGGCAGTGTCAGCTGTCTTTTGTTGCATGTTGGCATGCTTGAAGTATGTCGGAAGGGTTTTCCTCAAGACCAGTGTTCTGTGAACATCCTATAGAGCACAGAGTGATGGATTCTAGATAAATGTGGGAGTAAAAGATGAGAAACCTTATGAGGTGAGCTGGGAGTTGCCCTCAAGAGTGCTGAGGGAGCCCTGCTGCTTTTCGAAAGAAGCAAGTTCTGCTTGGTTCTGGGCCATGTCCTTACAATGGCATAGCTAAGGTCAGCTTTCAGGATGTAATGTGCTCCACTGTTGGTAGCACTATAAGGAAACTGTGTTCACTGGAGCATGGCTGGCTTGCTGCTGGCTGAGCTTTTTCCAGTGGCAGCAGTTGGTAGTGGTGGAATACAGTGTTGAGTTTGTGTTTTTGTGGTGGGAATTGCCACAAAATGCAGATGCACCTGCACTGCTTAGGTTGTCACTAGGGTTGCAGTCTGCTGTGTTTTTTTCTTCACTTAAAATTCACCTCAGTACAGTTATCACCTATATCTCATCACAGCAACATATTAACCCTTGTCTGTATAATTGAGGCTTTGAAGGAGCAATGTTTTCCTAGTATGTGTTTTCTTTTTGAGTTCTTCCACAGTAACTGTACAAAATGTGTGCAGGTATGAGAAGAGTCCAAACATGAATTACTGGGCTCTTGTTTTCCCATTGCTCTTAAATTTTACTAAAGCAATGGGCTTGCCTTTGATTGTTCTTGGTTGGTGGAGGTTTAGTGACTCTACTAATTATGCCTGTCAGTTTTAGATGTGGGACCTTAAACTGGGACAGACCTTCCACCTCACCTCAAAAAGGGTAGCAGCAATTCTGTCCATATATCTCACAGCTGCTGTATAATGCTGCCTGGTGAGCAAATGGCTGGTCTAAGCTGGCTTTGACATATCCAGTGAGTTATCTGAAGCCTGGTTCATTAACCAAGTCTGAGTGGTGATTGTGCTGCTAGTATTGCTAGTGGTATGTGGAATAGTTTTGGCTGGAGAAAACCTTTAGGTTCATCATGTCCAATCATCAACCCAACACTATCAAGTCACCACTAAATCATGTCCCTCACACCACATGTACATATATCTAAAGATCTCCAGGGATGATGATTCCATCACTTTACTGAGCATCCTGTTCTAGTTCTTTCCAATCCTTTTAGTGAACCTTTTTCAAAAGACTCTTCTTAACATCCCTTGATGCAACTTGAGGCAGTTTCCACTTGTCTCTTGTTACTTGGGAGAACTGACTGTCTGTTACTTGGGTCCAGCCTCTTTTCAGGGAGTTGTGGAGAGTGTTAAGGGCAAGGATGCCATTCAGCGGGACCTGGATAGGTGGGCACAAGCCAGCCTTATGGGTTCGACAAGACCACGTGCAAGGTCCTGCATCTGGGTTGAGGCAATCCCAAACACAGTGGGCAGTGCCTGGCTGGAGAACAGTCCCGAGGAGAGGGACTTTGGGTGCTGGTGGATGAGAAGCTCAACATGAGCCAGCTGTGTGCACTTGCATCCCAGAAAGCCAACCAGATCCTGGGCTGCATCAGAAGTGTGGCCAGCAAGCTGAAGGAGGTGATTCTTCCCCTCTACTCTGTACCTGTAGTACTGCATCCAGTTCTGGAGCCCCTATTACAAGAGGGGTGTGGGATATGATGGGGTGTGGATATGATGGAGTGTGTCCAGAGAAGGGGCACAAGGATGATCAGAGGGCTGGAGCACCTCTCCTATGAGGACAGTCTGTGAGAGTTGGGGCTGTTCAGTCTGGAGAAGAGAAGGCTCCCAGGTGACCTTATTGTGGCTTTCCAGTATCTGAAGGGGGCCTCCAAGAAAGCTGGGGAGGGACTTTTTAGGCTATCAGCTAGCGACAGGACTAGGGGAAACTCAGCGAAGCTGGAGGTGGGGAGATTCAGATTGGACGTGAGGAGGAAGTTCTTCAGCATGAGAGTGGTGAGAGCCTGGAATGGGTTGCCCAGGGGAGTGGTTGGGGTCCCATCCCTGTAGGTGTTTAAGGCCAGGCTGGATGAGGCTGTGGCCAGCCTAATCTAGGGTAGGCTGTCCCTGCCCATGTCAGGGGAGTTGGAACTAAATGATCCTTGTGGTCCCTTCCAACCGCAACTGATTCTATGATTCTAAGATCTCCTTTGTGCCTCGTTTTCTCCAGACTAAAGGGCCCCAGTTCCCTCTGCTACTTTTCAAAGGTCTTGTGCTCTAGACTTCTCAAGAGCTTTGACCTTCTCTGGCCATACATCAGGGCCTTGATGTCCTCCTTGTATTGAGGGACCTATGTATCTCGCATGCTTTTATTTTTCCCTCCTGCTACCTCTTAGTCAGTACTTCAGTTAGGAGTTTACCTGCCTATCTCCATGTCTCTAGAGCAGGTGTACTGTGTAAATAATAGGGCTTACAAGCTTCAAACAAGTCTAGTTAGAGCGGGTGAGAGAAACTGAAGTTGAAGAGTGACTGAAGATATACAGTGCTGGATTTTGTTACAGTTATCATTAGCTATTTGTTAGAGAGGATTGCTCTTAAGGGAGTTCCTATGGATCCACTCATCATTAAAACTTCTTCAATAAGAAGAGTCTCAGGGCTGCATTGAACCTGTAGGGAAAATGCTATTCTTGGTCTCTGTGCTTATAACTATAGCACATCATCTTCGAGTCTTGAACTTCTCAGACTTTGGCCAAAGGCTGTAAATTAGACCAGAGAGGTTGGATAGGCAAGAATTTCAAGTGCTGTGGTTCCCTTTTGGATAGTGCCTGTGTGGCCTTTAAAAGGCATTTTTGTACAGTGTTTCAGCTCCTAAATGAGTTCCTTTCTGGCCTGTTACAAAGTACCAGTCTCAGGCATAGGCCAAGTACTGCAGCCACGGGGTATGAGGAGTGCATTTCTGTGCTTTATCCTGAGATGGAGAAGATTTTGTTAAATGTTTTTTTTTTTTTTCATTTTACCTCTTTACAGCAAATCTAGTGCTCTTGCTTCTAAAAATAAAATTAACTAAATCAACACTATAGCATTGTTAATGCTGGGTTACTGTAAGTGCTTATAAATGTGTGAAACTCTGGGGCCTTCAGGCTAACTTGGAAAACAAAATAGAATTATCTTGACACAGTGAATACTTTGGGTGTTCACTCAAGGGTATTAAAAATAAAAGGATGGAAGAAGTGTCTGTTCTCTTTCTGGTAATGCTGCATTATTTGCAAGTACTTAATCTTTTTTACCTATGTTCAGTATTTTGGCTTTTGAAAATAGAAAGCCTGTTTAGTATCGAAGCATCTATATTGAAAACAAAAAAAGTTGATAAGTTGATTGCAAAGATTATCCATTAATAAGCTAGAGACACACGGCTGTGCTTTGGTGGCTCAAGGTAGTAGCATAGCACAAGTGAGGTACCAGGATATTAGTTCAAAAATATTTTAAATGATCCAATATATTTGTTCACTATCTACAGACAATACATATATATAGCATTGCTCCTGTTCTATTTAAAGACTGAGTTCCTGTGCATTGTTTTTTGTTAGCTGGAGGGGAAATCATTCTGACTTCAGGTTGATATGGGAAGTGGGGGTGTGCAAAGTGTTTTTGCATGATTCCTCTTGGTTATCCTGTGACAGTTTCTGTTTGTGGAAGGCCCACAGGGATTTTACTTTCTACTGGTAGAACAGCATCAGGTTTCTCCTCCTGGGCTGTGTGTGCTGTCCATCTGTCTAACAGAGCTAAGCATTGGTCTGTGGAACAAAAGGAGTTCAGGGAAACATTTTGTTCTGAGAAGTTATAACTAGTACATAAAACCATGGAAACCATTGTTTGTTTTTCATATCTATTCCTTCTGGATATCAGATTGGACTGTGTTGTTTAGATAGCAAAGAGCCTGAGGTAGTGACTGAAGGAAAAACTTCATGCAGAAAGCAAAGTGGAGTGAAATTAGAGGAGAGGATGGTGTGAGGCTCTCATGGAAACTGCACACCCTAAAACATTTCTCCTTCCCAGCACTGGTAGTTGTATAATATTTGAACAAGGTGATTAAGACTTCTGTGCCTTACAGGATTTCCTTAAGAGCTGAGAGTGCTCCCTGCATATGGAATGTGTGTTTCAGTGCTGAGATTGAAGATGGTGTAGTTGGAAAAAAGAAGTTATATAGAGAAATGTATAGGAAACATATCTTTTCATTATATTAAACATAAAGTGGGACTTCTTTAAAATCCCACTGTCCAATATGTTGCTCAGCATTTTGCCTTCTTAAAGCACAGCTGCTCTGCTTTTGAAAACCATCAGATCTTTGCGAATCCAAAGCAGCCAATGGGAATCTGCCAGTGTTGGAGGTGTCCTGGCCAAAAGCAAATGAAAAGAAACAATTCCTGTTTGTTATGGTGGTCGTTCATATGGTGTTGAACATTGCATGTATTTTAGCACAGTGGCATGAGGGGGAAAAAAAAACCCTCATATGTTCAGCTGGGATTGTTCCTTATGGTGCTGTGTTGCTTTACAAAGCTTTTTGTCACTGCTTTCATCATTTTCCTTGCTTCTGATATGTGGCTGGTGTGTGATCCAGGGGATATTAGATCTGCACTGACTTTGAGGGTATTTCTGAAACACTATTAACAAAGGTAGGAAAGGAAGGTTCTTTCAAGGGCTTCCAGGGGGCTCCAACCAAATGAAACACTGGAAGAGGTTGCCCAGGGAAGTTGTGGCTGCTCTCTCCCTGGGGATGTTCAAGGCTAGGTTGGATGAGGTCTTGAGTGACCTGTTCTAGTGGGAATTGTCCCTGCCTATGGCGAAGGGTTGGAATTGGATGATCTTCCAACCTAAACTGTTCTAGGATTCTAAGACTACAGCAAGAGATTCAAGCTGTGAGAAATGAGACAATCCAAGCCTCCTTCCATCTGAAACTTGTGAGTTTTGAGTGCAGTCAGAATCCTCACTCTGTGGAGCAGAAGTGGTATGTGAAGAGGGAGATTTAACTGACTCAAAGTACAACTTTCTTTGCCTGGTAAAAAGCAGCTTTTGGTACAGCAGCTACCTTTTCTTGTGCCTGTTAGTTTTAAAATCCTGTATTTTCAAAAATGGTGACGCTTCTGTGATAACTTCTGAGTACAAAACTAGTTTGCAAGTTTTTTTCTCCTGTAGAATTCAGCTGCAAAGATTGCAGGGGAGTAGAAAAGATTAATTCCAGACAGGCCTGCTGTGATGCTGATCTGAAACAATGATTGCTAGCAGATAGGAACAAATACCTCAATGCTGGTCAAGGGATGCTTCACAGCTCATCCTGACTGTATTTAAGGCTTCCCTTTTGTGCTGGAAAGAACACTTGCAATTTTCTTATGTCCCTTAACCTTTAGAAATGCAAGCACGATTTCAAGTAATTTTTGTAGAGAAGGGGAACATAGGAAGACCTCCTTCAGAGGATTACCAAATTGTGATGAATCTCTAAATGTATGTTTACTAATGTTAATATATGTATATTTAAACACATAATAGATGAAGGATCCTTTGTAGATTTTATGGCAATATGGGCTTTGATGCACAACTATAGAATTGAAATTAAGTGTACTTTTCTCCATTAAAATTCTATCAACATGAGTTGACTGACTCATCACTAGGGACCTTGATCTTACTCCAATGACATTATAGCACAGAATAAGAGGCAGGAAATTGATTTTTATTTTATTGTTCTTGTGTGTACTGCATGTCTTTGCATGTGCTTATTATTTCCTGTCTCTGAGGCATGCTGTCGGCAGCTTGGAGATGATCTGATAAAAATTAACTGCAAACTGAAAGTTCCCTTACAAAATTATGAGAGGTTACACTATGGTCACACTCACTGCTGAGCTGCTCTGAGAATTAATTCCCTTCCCAGTCTTTGGCAGAGAATGTGAATCTTTGATTATACAAGATGGGGAACTTTAGTTAAAAAAGAACATGCAGTCACTGTTTCATTATTAACAAATGCCTGTTACAAAAATTATCTTCCTAGTAGTTTTTATGCGCACCTGTCTGTGCTTGCTATCATGAAACCATAACATTGGTGGTTGATGCAGGTGTTATTTCAGGACTCTTTTATAAAGCACCTGTTTAAAAATCCTGGCGATAAATCCTGAAGGAAGGTGAAGAGCAGGTTTCTGAACTGGAACAATATCCAGCTGAAAATGGAGAAACAAACTGGTTGTGCTTGAACTTTTGACTGGAAAACGCTCTTGGCTGTGAGTAGCTGTAGCAGTTACTACTCTGGTTGTTATCTGTATTTGAAAAGACAATTTTATGACTGGGAAAACTGAGCTTGAACTAGTGATGTTTAATACACCAGTAAAATGATCTTAAATCACTGAAGTATACTGCATGACAGGCTGATCGTACAAGAACTGGATTTTCAATATTCAACTATGCTGTTCCATGAACACCAGCAGCAGCAGGGAGAAGGGATTACATCTTTCAATTAGATGCCAGTCCCCTCAATCATGTATTTTGAATCAACATGCTAAAGCTAGTATGAAATAGCAAGTAAGCTACTACTATGTGGGATGGTGAGGTGTAATGGGTGAAAAGCTTGTCAGTTCATCCTAGCAAAACTCCCGTGAGCTTCAGTGATAATAATCTACTTTGAATTTACTCAAACGTAGGCTTTGTAATTTTGTTTAGACAAAATATAATTTCTGTTGTACTAAGAATCCAAATTACCTAACAAATACAGTTTGTCTAAATACAGCTGCAAAGGACTACAGTCAAGACTTTAGAAATAGTTAGTTGCTACAAGACTTGCAAATTGGTGTGGTTTTTGGCCAGTATTCATGAAGTCACCAGAACTAGAGCAAAAGTACTTAAGCTAATTGTGGTATTGTATTTGTTTTCTAGCTTGTGGTTCTTCGCATTGGCTTGCCAGAAACCTGCCCTATGTATTTACTTGCTTTCTATGTTGAAATACAAGGAATTAAGCTACTTGCTTTATTGCTAACTGTTACTTTGCTGGAACTCTGAAGCTTTTACTGAATTGCAGTGTTTTGAACTACGCTTGTGGCTGTGGGTGCTGCATGGGTTTCCAGTGCAATGCCATGTTTCTCTTTGCTTGCCCTGCTGACTATGTGAACAGAAGGTGCCTTGATGGTCACCAGCTGGTAGAAACACATTTAGGTAGGCACTTTGCATGGAATGAAGGCGCTACAGGCGATCAGCGTACAATGAAGGGATCATATATTTGAAGGCATAGGCACAGGAGCAGTTTAAAATCTGAACTGAAATAGTGTTAAGCAGTTTAAACTTCTCTATGGAGTTTTCTTCCTTGAGCAAAAATCTGTTGCTGTTCCTTTTACAAGGACTCTAAACAGTTAATGTCATGTTGAACAGTCAAAAATGTTTCTGATTTAGAATCATAGAATGGTCTAGGTTGGAAGAGACCTCAAAGATCATCCAGTTCCAACCCCCCGCCATAGGCAGGGACACCTCCCACTAGATCAAGATGCTCAAGACCTCATCGAGCCTGGCCTTCAACACATCCAGGGAGGGAGCAGACACAACCTCCCTGGGCAACCTGTTCCAGTGCCTCACCACCCTTACTGTGAAGAATTTCTTCCTAACATCCTGTTCAAATCTCCCCTCTGCCAATTTGAACCCATTCCCCCTTGTTCTGTCATTACAAGACCTTGTGAACAGCCCCTCCCCAGCCCTCCTGTAGGCCCCCCTCAGATACTGGTAGGCTGCTATAAGGTCTCCCCAAAGCCTTCTCTTCTCCAGGCTGAAAAGCCCCAACTCTCTCAGCCTGTCCTCATAGCAGAGGTGCTCCAGCCCTCTGATCATCTTCGTGGCCCTCCTCTGGACTCTCTCCAACAGTTCCATGTCCTTCTTGTGCTGGGGGCTCCAGAACTGCACACAGTACTCCAGGTGGGGTCTGACAAGAGCAGAGTAAAGGGGGAGAATCCCCTCCCTTGCCCTGCTGGTAATGCTGTCTTAATGCAGCCCAGCCCAGCACACAGTTGCTGTTTGAGCCGCATGTGCACACTGCAGGCTCATGTTGACCTTCTCATCTACCCAGACCCCCAGGTCCTTTTCCTCAGGGCTGCTCTCCAGCCACTCACCACCCAGCCTGTATCTGTGCTTGGGATTGCAGCGACCCAGGTGCAGGACCTTACACTTGGCCTTGTTGAATTTCATGAGGTTAGCCTGGGCCCACCTCTCCAGCCTGTCCAGGTCCCTCTGGATGCCATCCCTGCCCTCCAGCAAGTCAACTGTGCCACACAGCTTGGTGTCATCTGCAAACTTGCTGAGGGTGCATTCGATTCCTCTGTCCATGTCACTGACAAAGATGTTAAACAGCACTGGTCCCAGCACTGACCCCTGAGGGACTCCACTTGTCACTGGTCTCCAGGTGGACATTGTGCCGTTGATCACCACTCTCTGCGTGCGACCATCCAGCCAATTTGGACTATATGTTAGGAAGAAATTGTTTGCAGTGAGGGTGGTGAGACATTAGAACAGGTTGCCAAGGGGGTTATGGGTGCCTCCTTTCCTGGAGTTGTTTGGGACTGGGCTGGATGAGGCCTAGAGCAGCCTAGTCTGGTGGAAGGTGTCCCTGCTTGTGGCAGGGGAGTTGGAACCAGGTGATCTTTGCGGTTGTCCCTTCCAACCTGGACCCTTCTATGAATCTACGACCTCCAGAAATATTTGCATTTCACATTAAAAATACAAACAAACAAAAAACCCAACAAAACAACCCCCACAGAAAAACCCCCACAAAACCAAACACCACCACCGCCCCAGGAAAAAAAAGAGAGAAACCCCCCCACCAACTGAAAAACCCCACCAAGATCCTCAAACCAACCAGAAATCATGAAGATGTAGTTTAAAAAAGCTGATAGGCTGCTGCTCAGCCTGCATTGTCAAATCAGTCTCTGCAGCCAGTGGTCCTTAAGATATGCTAACTGCGTTTAGTCCTGGACTTTTGACTTCATTAGTTGCCAAGTGATAATTTGTGCTCTTGTTAGATGTATAGGAGTGTGTCAGAACTTGAGAGCTTAAGACCTAAGATGTCTTTCAAATGAAAATATTCCATAGTACTCAGAAATCATGTATCCACTTTTATTTCTGAAATTTACCTATACTGGGGTAGGGACAAGACTAACTACTAGGGCAGAAGCATCATAGAATCCTACAGTGGTAGGAGTTGGAAGGGACTTTCAGAGATCAAGTCCAACTCTTCTGCAGGATCACTTAGGGCAGGTCACACAGGAACACATCCAGACAGGTCTTGAGGGTCTCTAGAGAAGGAGGCTCCACAGTCTCTCTGGGCAGCCAGTGAAGGAGTTTTTCCTGATGCTGAGGTGGAATTTCTTGTGTTCCAGTTAGCATCTGTTGCCTCTTGCCCTATCACAGGACACCAGTGAAAAGAGACTTGCACTTTTTTGACACCCACCCTCAAGAAATTTCTAAATATTAATAAGATCTCCACTCAGGCTTCTCTTTTCCAGGCTGAACAGCCCCAGATCTGTCTTTTCTCATGACACAGATGTTCCACTCCCTTTATAATTTTTGTAGCCTCTGTTGGACACGCTCTAGAATATCCCTGTCTCTCTAGAACTGGTGTTAAGCACAATCGTGTTTGCTCTAGCAGGTTTGGCTGGTAAGGGACAACAAGAAATTGGTGCAGGCTTTTGTGGAGTGTAGGCTACCTTAATGAGCAAAATCTGGGCAATGAAGAATGGGGAGAGGAAGACATTTATGTTCTACTTGCTTTAAGAATTGTCCCTTAAAAGTTTGTCTCTTCTGGTCTACAATCTAATGCTAAAATATGTTTGATGTGTATTTGGGTGTGGNAGTGTATCCCAAGAGGATATGGAATAATTATTAATTAATTAAATTTAATTATTAATTAAATATGACTTGGTTGGTAGGGAACAAAGATCAGAGAAGGATTAAGTCTTGCATGAATTCTTGGCAGTGCATTCCTGGGAACCTAAATACTTGATAGATGTTATTGGTGAAATCTGGTACCTAAAGGCCAACTCAGTACTAAAATACTTAATGGTATATGACTCAAATAGCAGCTCAGTGTTAAAATTGTATGTCTTGGTACCATCTTTGATATGCTGATCTTAGATGTAGGCATGATTGAAATGAGTGGGAGGAGCCTGTTTCCTATTATGGGAAGAAGTTCTCCTGTGTTCCTAAAGTATGGCACATCTCCAACTATGACCTTAGCCTGCTGTGCCTAGTGCGCTAGATGCAAAACTGGGAACCTCTGTTGGTGGCTGGCTGTGCTGAGACTGAATGAACACTTAAGAAGCAGGTGGTTAGAGGTTTCCTTGTGACGTGCATATCTTGTTGACCATCTAAAGTATTTTCTATTACCTGCTACTTACACAGTGAAATCATTTATTATGGATTCCTGTCATACCCTAGTTCTGATTATCAGGATAAATGAGATGCTGAAAATCACAAGATGACTTCAGGAGCAGATATAACCATATGTGGAAGTCTCTTCCAACCTGCTTGATTCTATGATTCTATTAAATAACAACAAAACTGTTTTGGTATCTAGTCACTGTCTATGTTTATGAAGTTTATTCATGTGTGAGTGTTTACGCTGGAGCAAGAATGGGCTGAGGAATTGTGTGTTATCTGTAAATTTGTTTTTTTAGTCAAGTTGTTTTAGTCCTTTCATGTGTACACTAAGTGAGAGAGTTGGTAAACCTGTAGGGAGGTGTTCACAAAAAAATGCAAACTTCTTTTGAAGTCTGCTCTTACACTGCAATAAATGTTGGACTCAAAATGACTGGTACTTTGAATGTTCCCACTGAACCTGATGCAAAAACACATATTAAGTCAAGGCTGAAATTCCTCTTCAGCTTGAAACCAAATTCCAAGTACTTGTTTTTTATGATCACCCTTGGTTTGAACCTTCAGCTTGCATTCAAGGTAACATGTGGAAAGATGAACTTGCATTGCAGAACAATCAAGCTCTGATTGCAGGCAATCCTAAAAATGTGACATGTGAACAAAAACAAACCTCAGACATCAAGACTCTAGACATTGTGATGCCTGGAAAAAAACTTTTTTTGTGTAACATCATGCGTAACTTGAATTGAATTGCGTAGTTTGGTGAGAAGTACCATGGTGTATGTGTGTGCAGGAAGTAATTTTTAAAAAATTTGCAGTTTTGGAGTAGTCACAGAAGTCCTGGAGGCTCTTGTGAAATGTTTGCTGTAAGATATTCCTGACGTGTTGATGGTTTGTATAAATAATATGTAGTAAGTTCAGACTTGGCTTCAGGAGTACAAAAAAACCCTAGTCAATATAGCAAGTGTCATGATAATGTGGTTAAGTCAGTCTGTCAGCTCCACTGTTACACCTATCAAGAGAAAAATAGACTGCAAAATGTGAACTTACAGTACCATTAATGGTAGCATATGGGTTTAGGTGAGGCTTTTTGTCTTTGAAGAGAAGTAACCTAACAAAGCTGAGTGTGATCAGATTGTATCCTGGTATAATACTTTATTTTAAGCAAGGACTCCTTAAAGCTGATTTCTGTCCCAAATACAAGCTTGCTGATGCAAAGGTGGACTTAATGTCTGATGTGCATGAGTATAAGCTATGGAATTTGGAAATACCTGGGAAGACTTTGTTAGGGAGCATACAGTACAAATACTTACAGTACTGTGGCTGGTTTGTGTTGTGCTTTGATCTAAAACAATGTTAGGTAGGTGTTGCTGAGGCCATACTTTTTTAGCAGCAGCTGGGCTTGTGAAATAAAGTGGATTTTGGAGTAGCTGAGATGGTGGCAGGGAGTAAGTGGAGCCCAGAACAGAGGGCAATTGAAATCTTCCTAAACTGATTCTGTGCCTGGCCATTCTCATGTTTATTAGCTTACTCACCATAGGATGTGGTAATGGTTCCTCTGCTGACAGATCTTGCTGGCCTGGAGAAGGTGAGATAAGCAGTTTTGGTCCAACACAAGGTCATTCATATGCCAGATGATAGGGAGCCGCTAATCTAGGTTAGCATAGTCAGATAGTGAGCTCTTAGCATTTTTAGTAAGAAAGGCAGAGCACAGCAATGTGCATAGGACAGATAGAATACTGTCTGCTTGTAGAGTCATCTGTGTAGGGAACAGATAATGTTCTCAAACATTGTGCTCAGATGTTTTCCTCATGCATTATGCAGCATGCTTCCCTAATGAAAGCTGGATAAGAGCAACTAAAATTTTAAAGTTACCTTCCTCTCCTGAGGAAAAAGCACTTACTTGTAGCTAGCAGAGTATGCCATGGTTTCCTGTCATTGTCTTGCTCATAAATAATTGATATAGTTTATGTGATTATCTCTAATCAGCCTTCACTGTGCCAATTGCAAGGTGACATTCTGACTGATGTTCCCCTCATCTTCACATCACTGGTGAGACTCCTCACATCTGGAGTCTGGCTTTGCACATACACAAGGAGAAATAAATTCTGAAGTTGATAGTGTCATGTTGGTGTGCTGATAACTTCAGATAGACGGACCACGCTGCAGCTGGCAGTTAACAGCCAGAAGTGGTTCTTGCCTTCTTTCTGTATTGCCTTCTGGTTTTCTCTGAGAACACAGCTGTCCTAGCATAACTATTCTCACACTAGAAGTAGTTCATGTATCACTGAATTGGGCTTGATGACTACAGGGAGTTGTTCTGCAGAATCAGTATTTCCTTGAGATAGTGACTTCTGATGTAATCCAGAAATACTAAATCCTTGCCATCTCCATGGCTGTCTTCTGAGGTTTTAAGCATGCTGCTGATCCACAAAGCAAGGGAATAGCTTGAAGGGGAAGGATGGGAAGGAGGAGAAACAGTCTGCATGAGAGCAAGGACATTAAAAAACTAAGTGCTTTGTGAGTAGGAATGATTCTAAATAGCTGCTTAAATTAACAGAGTTACTACAGGTAGGGGGAAAAAAATGAAAACAACTCTTTCCTTTTTAACAGAAGGAAATTTTGATTAGCAGGAATAATAGTGGAATTAACAGTTAGTATTTTAATTTGAGAGTCAAAGTTCTTTGCCATTAAAACTGTTCAGAGAGAAGGAAAAGTAAGTTTACAAGATCATCTTCACAGATATAAAAGATTAATGGATCTCCTGATCTGTAATGTGGTAGGTAGCATCTCCTGGGGGAATAGAACTTGAGATCTGTGTATTTCTACTAGGATTTAACTTGAGAAATTGTGCTTTGAAGCACAGTATGGAGAGATCAGAGACTGGAAACTGGACCAGGTGGTTGTTTCAAGTGCCAAAATACAGAACGATGCTGAATTTCTCTTTTTTTTTTTTTTTTTTTTTTTTTTTTGTGAAATACATTACAGTGTTCAGGCCTGGGTGTTATTTTGTGCATGGGTATACACAGGTGTACTGCACACTTTCCTTCTGTGAATCCAATGCTGAGCAATTTGAAAGTGCAAAACACATATATTTCACAGATTACCGTGGGGATCACTTTAATCAGCCTTGAGACCTGCTAATGCTGTAGAGATCTTTGAAGGACTACTGCTGTTCATCTTCATGCAGCCAGTGCAAGAAGGAATGAACATCATGTCTCTGTGCCGTCGCTGGAAGAGATGCTTCTCTCTAGGTAACTGTGCAATGGGCAGCTGCTTTTGTTGTGCATTACACTGAACTGTGGGTGGGCAGAGGTAGCAACAGCAGCTTTGGGAAAGCTTCAGAGCAAAAGGTCAATAAATCTTTCTAATTGAGTGTTGGCTAGAAGCCAGTGTTACAGTCCCTCTGGGCTTTTAGCAGAAGAATACAGATAGCTTTGTCACGAGCATATAAATGAGAAAACATTTATTTTTCTTGTTTAAGTTGTTCTTTTAAAAATCAAGATCAGCTGTGCTTGCAGCTGATATGCTTAAAGCTGTTAGCAAATTGTTATAGAACAGATGCATTACAGAAATTTTAAAAAAGCATTTCTGTGCCAGAATACTAATAGAATTATGATGTGCCAAAGATATTTTTAGCTTCAACCAATATTAATAAAGGGAAGCAAGTCTTAAAGGTGGGAGGAGAGGAAGCTTTAACTGTTCTCCTCTAAGGATTAGCTATGACTGTCAGTTGTACTAATGAGATTTTTGATGGATGTTTTTGAAATATTCCACTAATCACCTAACAGATTCACTGTGTTTGATATGCGGTCCAAAAACAGGATTACTAGTCACGGTCATCCAAGGTGTAGCTGACAAAAGTGCTAGAATTCTAGCATCTTCCTTGACTAGTGGGATTATTCAGAGGAGAGATGCTTTTTCGGTTCCAAGTATGAGAAACCAACTTAGCTGTAACTTTGTCCACCTCATATTCACTTTTAAGAACTGCTTTAACCGTCAAATCTCTTATAAATAGGAAGTGTACATAATAGTACAGGAACTGTAAATAACAGTACTGAAAGAAGGAACTAGAATTGTCAAATTTTGGTATTAAATAAAGTTTTTTCCTTTATATGAGAAGACTTACTGAGCTGAAAATTCATAGGTATTTTTTTACTGAAGTTGTTTTCATCTCAGAGGCTGGAAGTACATGCAGAATGGACAAAGTATGTGTTTTGATGTGTTTGCATGGTGGAATCTGCATCTGCACTGTTGCCTTGTATATAAAATGTTTTGAAGTTATGTTAAATAAGGAGCTACAAATACAGGTGCTCCAAACTGTCTCAAATGGAAAGAGCAGTGAAATGTTGACCAGATGTCACAACTAGGTGAGCAGAAACCTAGTTCCCCCAAGTCTTGAAGCTCTAACCCCAAAAGATGAGCACTAGTGGCTGGTATGTAGAGTTCTCACATCATCAAGGCCTCCATTACAGAATCAACAGAATGGTAGGTGTTGGAGGGGACCTTTTAGAGATCATCTAGTCAAATTCCCCCACTGCCACTACCACCTAGAGCAGGTTGCACAGGATAACATCCAATTGGCCTTTTAAACTGCTCCTTGAAACCTGCCTTACTACTGCTTCTACAGGATTTGTTGAAGCTATATGCTGTCATTTGGAAACAAATGATGAAAATTTTTTTGTGGGATGGATACCTTGGTGCCTTTGTAATCTTTGCTATATTGTTGGAAATCTGGAGCATACGAAATTCATAAGGAGTTTTCAGACGTGAACTGGAGTTTAAGAAGTGGCTGTGGTTTGAACCAGCTCTTAAAATGTCTCTTGGACTTCACATATTTAGATTTGGACTTAAACGGTTTCAAGGACAACTTGGGAGGCTACTCCAGATTATTTTGGCTGCAGTATTTGTTGCCTGTTTAAAATTCTGGTGTTGAACAGTAGCTGCTGAAGTTGAGTATTCAGCTTGGCCATGGTATTAAATCTAATTTATCTACTGCCTGAAACTTATTTTTTTCAGGCCTCAGATGTTTCATTGATTCTCATAAATCAAATACAGCATTGGATACCAGGAAAAAAATGCACTTGGAGTCCAGTTATCTGGTAACAAGCTTCTAGCAAATACACAAGCAGATTTGGAAAACAACTAAGGAAAGAGCGAAGTAGCATTTCTAGAAGCTTCATTCCTATTTTTATCCAGTGAATTATGGGAGCTTTAACCCAACAATAAACCACTTGTTTTAAGTGATGCTGATTATGAATGTGCCAAGGTGTGGAAGCTGAGGCATGGAAAGAAGGCACTAACTTCTTTTTCCTTTCCAGCGATAGAGGTTCAGCCTTGGAATTCAGCTGACAGTTGTGGTTATGAAGAACGAGACAGAACAAGAATAGATTATTTGCAGCTTTATTAGTTCAGCGTTATCAGCAGAAGCTGCTTGGTTTTGACATCAAATGAGCAGCAGGTATAAAATTACTTGGAAGATGGAGAAGAGCTATTTTAGGCCAAGTGCTGCTCTTGTCATGGTCTCAGAAGGGCTGCATGTGAGGCTTGTTAGAGGGAATAGACATGTCAGGCCTTTATTTTTACCATTCTAGGAAGCAAAAGTAAATTCACTAAGGAGATCTGAATTCAGACCATGGGTAACCTTAAGCACCTTTATTTTCCCACACCAGAATATTGTCAGTTCACTTTTGCTTTGCATAATGTGCTATCTGCTATTCATACAGTGAATTTTATTTGGGCCTGCTTCTTATTCTTTCCTCAGTAAGAGTTCTGCTCTGTGTCGTGAAATGCCAGTGTTTGCGCATGATCATGCATACACATGTTCTCTATACATAGCTTCTGCTAAACTCTGCTCCTGCAGTGACTTAATCCTGGTTGCTGCTTTTTGGTGTCTCTAGAGTTCTGTTAGGTATCTAGTCTGTTTCTCAGTGACAAGACAAAGCAGCTTCATCCAAATTAGTTTAGGCGTATGCAACAAAATCCAGACCGTCTCTGCCTGTGGCATGCAATTCCATTCACAATTTCATCGAGGCTGCCTTTTGAAGCAAGCTGTGTTTTGTGCCTTGAACTTTCCTTTTTGTAATTTAAAATTATTCAAAATTTGTTCCCAGTGTTGTCAAGTTTAGCTTAAATTGGGATAAACACGAGAAAGAAGCAATTTAAGACACAAACTGTTCTTGTTCAGGAATTGAAAGAGTCAAGCGGATGGAGTCCTTGTTTTAATTTCTGTAATCTCACAGTTGGTTTTGTCAGTGAAGGCTAATAAAAGTCTTTGATAAGTCCACAATTTTAGCCACCTACTATTAAGTGAGAGCTACTGGTGCTATGTATCTGTTAACATGATGGACCAGTTATCTATTAACTATTGATCCACCTGTACTACAAGTATCTCTGTTGTAACACTGCATTTCTTCTGTAACTACATCACACTGGAATATCCTCCTTGTACTGACCACTATACCCACGGGTTGGTTTTTTTTTTTTTTTGGCTTAGCTGAGGTCCCAGTTTGTACAAACACCTATGTTTGTAAAAGATGGATTAATGCATTCTTTCAAGACTGATGTTTCTATGCTGAATGTAGCTTTGCAGTCTTCAAAGTAAGCAAGCCCAAAGTAGTGACTACTTGCCTGTCTTGTGTGTTTGACTGATTGAAATTATCCCCACAACTGGTCTTAAAGTAGGTTGACAGGTGACTGCCTTTCAGCATAATAGCTTCTCTGACAGAAATACTTGTTAGAATCTCCTCCTGCAGCTTCTTTTCCAGAGTAATTTACTGTCTTTTGTGGTAAGCAGCTATTCCTGAGTTTTAAGCAACTTCAGAAATCCATGAGCGTGTCACATGGGTTAGCTTTTCTGTCCAACAGGACCCTTCTTAGTCTTGTTCATTTGGATAGTCTACACATATTGCATACCTATGAAGAGGAAAAAAGTTACAGCTCTTTAATTTCCTTTGCAATATCTGAGTTTGATTGATGACAACCTTGTCCTTGCATCTTGCAATTCAGAAAATAAGCTTCCTTTGCTTGGCCCTCTGAAGCTTTATTTGCCCTTAATATCCTTTTGGGGACTACTGTTGTAATCTGAGTTTGTATTTCTTTATTGGTTTGTATCTAGCATAGGGAAAAAATCCTATCTTCAAATCTCATTTTTCTGCTGTGCTGTCCTTTTCTTCCTTGTTGTGCATCTTTAAAATGTCTGCTACAAAGATATTGATGCCTTTTTGCATTCTGTCTTAAGCCCAGGAGTTACCTGAAAGCATTAGCTCCCATTGGCCCAAGTTTGACTTCTAGTAGGACCGTTTTCTAGCAATCTGAAGTTGCTTGATCTGAACATAAGGCTTTTTCACTATAGCTTTGGCTGTTGGCAGACATAAATTCAAATTACATTTTGAGAATAAAATCTTGTGGAAGAACTCTAGTCCACTGTCTTCCTCAATCAGTATTCTGGTAATTCTGCTGGAATGGGCAACTACTTAAATTTTTAAAACAAGCTAAACATACCCAAGTGACAAAAGAACAAGAAAAAACAGAAAAAGTACAGACATTTGGAGAACGTCCTTACTAGCTCTAGTGTTGGAACTGAAGTAAAATTTCAACTTTTCTGTTTTTATATTGTCTCTAGCCTGTAAGAACAGTACCTTCCCTGCGACTGCATACGTTCCTTGCCTCTTACTGCGCAAACTGATAATGAGGGGACTTCAACTGACTGAGTAGTCACCCAGTTATGGAGATAGCAATGAAGACATTTGGCTAAAATAACTTGTTCTCCACTTGGTTGGTGTTGCTTTGTGGCAAGCATTTCATCCTACTAGTATAAAAGGCTCAGTGCAGGATTCCAAATGTAAGGAATTCTGAAGATGGAAGGATAGTGTTGTTTCCAGCACTACAAGCATTTCCTGATGATACTCTGAACACCGTATGTGTGTTCTCTCATGTATTGTTTATGGTGTAGCTAGTCACCATCTCCTGTCACTGGAATCTGTCATGGCCTCCTTGTTATCTGAGACTGAAGCACTGAATTGTAGTTTTTTGGTGTGAGAAGACTTAGTTCTCATGTTAGCAGAACTAACACCATTTCCTTCTTAGATACTTTTTTGCCCTCAAACCTGGTTAGATGCTGGTTTCTATTTTGTAGTTTCTACTAGAGTGGAAACTGAGTGATAATCAAGTCTTAATCTGAAATATACATTACTTTTGCACTTTGCTCCTTTTTTTGTACTTACTTATTTGCGTTCCTGTAAAAATCTTTTAATTCTTTCAATCATGTAAAAAAGACTGAGTTTTAGCAGCTGGCCTCTGCAGTTCTGGTTGGCCTCAGATTCTGAGGACCTCCTTTGGGAAATCTGAGGAAAGACCCTCTTTGTTTTATAACTACCTGTGAAAATTTGTGAGATTGATCATGGACTGGTGAACAAAGTTTATGGAATACTGGACTTCTTAATTGCTAAGTTTCTGGAAGATGCTTGTTAGTTACATCCATAGTGCTGTTTTACTTAAACCAGTTGAAGTTTTGTTAAACAGCTAAAAAGCCCCCCACTTAAGAAAGTGTTTATTCTTTTTGTCATTGTTAGACCTTGCTCTTATCCTAAGATACAGGGTAAATAACGTGGGAAGGACTACTATGCTGTGCTTGTTTCTTTAATAAGTGAAAGAGACATAATAGTTGTAGTAATGTGAAGCAGATCAGGTTTTGTGTGACACTTGAGAGAAGTGAGGATTGCAACTGCAATATTAACTCCTAGGTTGTTGTTATTAGGAACCTTGGTATTTGCAGGTCATCTAAGGACGTTTTACTTAGCAGGATGTATATCTATAAAGAAGGAGGTGTATGTGAAGTTACTCCTGATAATTTACTGTGAAGCTGTTCTTTTCCATTATTCCGGATCTTTTTTCTTTCTTTCTTTGGATTTGAGTATGTAGAAACACTGTAGAAGTCTTCTAAAATCTATGAAATAAAACTTTAATGCTGTTGATTGATTGTTTTTGTTTTCCATATGAACTAGCTGTAACCCAAGGTTATGGTGTTCTGCTCCTGGTGGGAACAAAGCTTTCCTGGAGGACTTTGTAGCTGAGGTTATGCCATGCATCTCCTATGAGAGTAAGCTTTGCTCTGCCTGTTTGAACTATTGCCTTGATGCACTTTTAGATCACACTTTCAGGAGCATTTCTGTTAAATGGTGAAGACAGCTAATGAAATGGTGCAAGAAAAAATGTATTTTAGTTAATAACTCACAAGTTTCAAAGTCATTGTCTTATCTATAAACTCACTGGCAGTTTTCAGCTGCAGAACTGCTAGTTGATTTGTGAAGGTAATTCTATGAAAAGGGTGTTATCCCCAGAAAATGATGGTGATTCTATCAGAGGTGGCCTGTTAAGAGCAAATTTTGTATTTCCATGCAGATGAAAGTCTGAACTTGACTGCCACCTCTCTAAATACAGGTCTTCTTAAATACTCAGTGTGCTTGTTCTTTGAGACTAAACCTATAACAAAAATAACCCATGTTCTGTAAATGACAGTTTGGAGGCTTTTGGTGAGGCTCTTTTCCTCTGGGAAAGGCTGTATTTCAGATGTCTTTTAACTGAAAATTGCCACTGAATTGAGTTAGGGAGGCACAAGGAACTCTGTATGACTACTTAAACTTTGACTTGTGACTGTCAGAGCATCAAATCAGAGTAGCTGTTAGAATGGACTTCTGGAGACCATAGTCCAACTCTGCACAAGTGGTGTCAGCTTTCTAGCTCAATGTCCTTTCTTCAACTAGATTTTAGTCCTGAAAATAGTATGTAAAACTCAGTAGGATTGTTCTTGGCAGTCAGTCTTAGATACTAAACTTTAGTTTCTAAACTTGACATAATAAAGCCAGTCTGGTTAACTTTTCTCCATTACAAACCTGTTTCTCGTAACATGTGGTTCTGCTGTCATGGTGAGGTGCTTAATTGCTTTGTTATCACTTGTGGTTTTGGGTTTTTAACTTTTTTTTTTTTTTTTTTTTTTAATGGAACATGTTAGAACAGCCAAGCATCTCACCAAGACAGAGAAGCAGTAACTAGTTGGCTAATCTGATTTAACATGATACGATTTCAGCAAGAATTCTCTTGTGACTTCTGACAGCTGGGAAACTTCCAAGTGACTTATCTTTAAAAACCCTACAGAATTTGCAACACTTGATTTACTTGGTCCTACAGAAGCTATGCTTGTTACTGAGCAGAAATTAAGGAGATAGATAGGCACGGAAAATGTTATCTTTGCAGGCCCAGTGAAGTAAGAGTATTAAATTATAATTTGTTGCTGTTAAGTAACAAATGTCATATGAATTTGTCAAGGCATCAAGTCTGATTTCTCTTAATGATGAGAGAAAGCTGTAAAACCTCTTGGTATTTTTGTCAAGCTTTAATTCTCCACCTCCTTTTTTTTTTTTTTTTATTTTAAGGAAAATTAACTTTTAAAATAGTGTGAAGAAAGAACCTTGAGGAAACTAATGGGCTTGATCAAATGGGGTTTGTAAGTCAAGTCTGACCCATGGAACTTGTAAATCACAGTGGGATACAGTATCAGACTGCTGTAGTAAGTGTTTTGTGCCTTGGATTTAAACCCAGATATATTGGACACACTAAGTTCTGTAAGGATCTAATTCTGCAAAAAGTAGGTAGTAATTTACAATGTTTCATTGTAATAATCATGGTGCCCCACTAGCTCTTCAGTTACTTTATGGAATACCTGTGGGTAGATTAGCTTGAAAGTATCCTGATTTTTTTTTTTTTTTTTTGTGTGGTTGGGCTGTTTTGTTTACTTTCTGATGTTTCCTGTTCTGCTCCAGGTTGGTTTGGAGTTCATTTCCTAAAGATTAGTATGTAAAGATGATGTGTGTTGATTCAGTTCCCAACAATGTTTGACCAGTACAAAATTTCTGCTTTCTCTTCTCTTTCAGTACAAGTTACCAAGCTGAGAGCAGAACAGATGATGACACAATCAATGGATTTTTTCATGATTGGGGTTGGGAACAGTACTGACAAGAGGACTAGGAAGACCAGCAGCAGAGCTTGGATGATATGAGCAGAGACAAATAATATTTTCAGCAAGTGATGAGAGCTATCTTAATAGCACAGTATAGCCTTGCTAAGCTATTTCTGTAGAGTCGTACTCCTTTTATCAACATTGCTTTGACTTCTAAATACCACACTTAAACTGAATTTGTATACATCTATACATAGGACATAAGTGTGAGAGCATGTAGATGAACAACCAGTGTATTAAGGAGATCCAAAATACAGTGAACACCCATAATGAAGAGGCTATGAGGTACATTGGTTTTACTCAAGGTTCAAGGAGCATATTAATGGTAGTTTTACCCAAGATTAATTTTGTATCAGTATTGCGAGGTTTTGGGTATGTGACAGAGAAAATACAAGTCTTGTGGGAGAGGAACTTAAGGGCAAAATGCTCATGTGACCTAAAGTGAAGTCTGTGAATCCAATTCCTTTGGATACAAGGAAGTTAACACTACTAAGAGCTGTTCAGATTTCAGTTTTAAGTTCCAGCATCGTTGGAGGTATTTAAATCTGTGCTTTGTTTATTCATTACCTTTCTGAACCATAGAGCAGAGATGAAGTTGCTGGGTGAAGTGATTGGGGTCTGTGTTGCATGTTGTTCTCTTTTTTGAGAAGGATGCCTTCTGAAGGTGGTGACTGCTTCCCAGTAGGAGCCCCTCAGAATCTCAGGGCTTACTCAGTTTTTCTAAATGCAGGTAATGTGCAAGTGTACAGCCAGTACCATAAGTCACTGTGTTTGCAGGTGTCTGGGTGTGATCAGCGTAGTAACAGGAGGGAGGTGCAAGGTATTTCCGAAGGGCAGGATTATAAGATAGTCTTCCAAAATGAGGCTTATTCCTCTAAGAGTTGATGCAGCTGACTTGAGCTACTTTCAAGAATTAAAACCTTCTTAATACAGCTGTTCATACCTAATCACAACTCTGGTTTGAAAATATTTCAGTACATCTGAAAAATAAGGTAAATGATGTCATTCTTGGTGCACCTACTTGAAGAGGCAGCAGCCAAGAGCATAGTGCATTAAGTAAACCTAAAATACCTCTGACCTTATCTGTATTGACTTGGTTAATCCTTAAAGTTGTGGAACAGCTTCGTGGTACTTGGCAATGAAGACAGCTAGTCAGCAGAAGGATTTCAAGTATTAGAGGGAGTCATGAGAAAGTTTAACAAAAAAAGGTCTTGGAAAATCCAACGATTTTTACGGCATGTGTTCTAGAAGAATTGCACTTAGGTTCTGGAGCTTGACTAGGAAAACAGATGAAAGCTGTTTCCTTGCACTTAATGCTCTTAAGAGTACTGTTGTTTGATCTCCTGTGCAGTTACACAACATGAAATCAATGGGAAAGAACAACAAGTATCCAGTAGTGTTCTTCGCTCTGTTTTTTTGAAGGGGAAAATACTCACTCAGCAAGGCTGAGTGGTCCTCTGTGTTGTGGCAAGCTTCTTTAGGCGGAGTAACCTAATATAGTACTATAATGGCATAGTCTTGCATAATGTATGGTCTTGTATATTTCAATTCCGAAGTTTTTGGTCTTTTGTCACTAAGTAAATACTATTGAATTGGCATGTTTTTGCAGTCTGGATCAGTGTCAACTGCAGTGATAGAAAATCAATTAGTTTCACACGAACAAGTTCAGCTTTATGTCTCCAAAGTATAAATTCCCCATGTGAAACACTTGCCTTGGGAAAGAGACATTGCTGCTGGAAGTGTATTAGTTTAATTACGTTAGCTTTATTGGCCAGCTACTAGCACTTCAAAGTTGGGTTTTTTGGTATAGTGGACTATTTTATAAGATGAATGGGTAATGTTGCCCTCCAGTGGCTAACGTTTGGAGGATACAGAATCTGCTTGCACTAGCTATGAAGAACCGTATGGAAAGTCTGGGATGAAAGAGTGGGTTGTTGGTCTAGACCCATAGTCTACTTAAAGACAACCACTAGTAATGTGTGAGAACTTTTTGTTTGGTATATTAAGGTTGTATTAGGACTGGGTTCTTTCCCTGAAGGGGCATGATTTAAGGAGAATCTCCTCTTACTGTTTTTTGAGCCTTTTTTTTTTTTTTTTTTAAACCCACTGACTGATCCCATGAGGTTGAGGCTGTTTGCAGTATGATCTTAGCTTGGTACAGCATTTGGACATAACTGCTGGATTTAGCTTTATAGTAATTGCTTTTCAGTATTCTGTGAATAGACTTTTCAAAGAACCCTAAAATAACATTATTCACAGATTCCTATGGAACACATTGTCTTATTCTTGCCTAAAGCCACCAATGCTACCTTAGTAAATCCATGGCTTATTTCATGTGCTGATACTCTAATATATTTACAGCTCAAGTGATGTAATGCATGCCCTTGCCTCAAAATAGAAGAGGAAAACAATAAATCTGGTCACAACAACTTTGGTGAGACTTTCAGGCTTGACAGAGAAAATGCGAGCTCCTTTACTTTGTTTTTTGGCTTTCTTTTTAATGCAGACTTAAACAATGTTTCCTAGGACTCGATTTGCTCAAGACTAATTGGAGCTGAAAAACGTGGTTAAAATTTTTAGATTTGAAAGTTGTAGGTACAAAGCGAAAAGGTTTTTACTCTTACCAGTCTAAAGCTTCATCTTGGAGTGCAAACACTAGGGCCAGCCCACGGTGTGGCCGCGGTGCAGGCGATGTTGGACAGTGGCAGAGGCAGAAGGTAGCTTGCTGAGAAGGTAAGTATGTAACTGGCCGTGCCTCTGGGGCCTGGGAGAAGCCCGGGTCAGGCAGGGATGCGTTGCCCCGTGCACGTGGATTTGGACTCGGACGCGCGGGATGCCTGCGGGCAGATAGAACCCGGGAACGGAGGGTCCCGGAGCTCCGAGGCGGGTACCGCTTGCCACTTTCTGGGCTGCCCCGCACGGCCAAGTTTGCGAAGTGTGAAGGCGACCAACAGCCCCTTGGTCCCCACCGGCCGGCTCTCGCTGGGAACTGGTCTCCGCGGCCAGCCACAGGCGGTAGCGGGGCGGGTGCGGCGCTCCCGGGGGCGGTGCGAGGTCTGCGCCCCTCCTCACGGCCGTGGGGCGGAGCGGGGGGCATGGGCCTCGCTTCTCTTTCTCTGCCAGCTGGCTTCGGGCGAGCCTCGCCGACCCCTCCGCGGCTATTCGTTATTTATCGGCCTTCGCCGCGGTAAGCACGACGGGGGTATCGCTCACAGCCGCTGCCCGCCCCCGGCCCTCCTCCCGGCGTGGCCCCAGCGGGAGCTGCCTGCCTGGCTCCGGCGGGTGCGGCCCCTTACTGACCACCTCCCATCTGCGCTCTCCCTGCAGGACCTGTCTGTTCCCCCTCGGGCTATAAGAAAGCGGATGATGAGATGTCTGGAGCCACGTCCTCGGCGGATCTGGACGAGGCACCAGCCCGCACCATTTACTTGAACCAGCCTCAGCAGAGCAAGTTCCGCGACAACTGGGTCAGGTACGGACCAGCCCCCTCTTCGTCCCCTCCCAGACGGCAGCTTGCTCACCCCTAGCCGTTGGTAAGGGAGAGCTATGGTCCTCCTTTCTGTCTTTTGTCCCTGCTCAGACCTGGTTTCAACAGAGTAAGTTGTCTCTACCGAGGTGGCCAGGTTTGTTGGCTGCAGTGGCACCAGGATCTGGTTAGCGGTACAGGGGAGCAGCGGGAAGGAGAGATCCAGAAGCACTAAGGGGTGAACTACTTCTGTCAGCAGTAGGCGAAGCAGGCACAAACGGCCACAGAGCTGCCTGAGTATGGATGCGTGAAAAGGTCTTTGCTTTAGTAGAGCCAGTTAATTTTTGAATAATGGGCCCTCATGTACTACCCCAGGACACAAAGGCTTATCCATGAAAACGTCAGTGTGTGATTTGAATAGAATTCATTATGTGACCTCTTTGAGGTGTTCTAGTAAAAATTAGCATTCAGTTGTAAGAATATCTAGACCAAGTATAAAAAGAAATCATAGAATAGGAAAGAAGAAATTGAAAACTCTAACAGAACAAGAATACCTATGAAGTTTACAAACTCATATCCCCTTGCATACTAAGGTATGGCCCACTTGTGTTCTTTAGTTGAGGATCTGCAGGATTTTTTTTTTTTTTTTTTTTTTTTTTTTTTTTTTGTGAGGGGGGAGGGCATTCAAAGCCTTTCATTGTAGGGCTGTGTTCAAGACTCCTGTATGTTAGATAAGTGCCACGTTATTGCACTTTGGAACCACAAAAGATGTGCATTGAAACATGCAATGTAAGGATGTATAAGATTAGCAAATTGTGGCAGTGCTTGCCACTCTTGCCTTGGGTTGGCTAGGTGAACAGATGGCTTCTGTCATGACTGAGAAGTGTTTAGTGGACTTCTGCTTGTTAATGCAGATGTTTGGGTTATTGCTAAAAGAATGGTTTGCATGAGTGCCTTTATGAAAACAGGAATAATGTCCTGTTGAAATTACGGTTTCCATTAGGTGTTTTATTGTGTGTATTATCAAGGACGGTTCTGAGAATATTCTCTGGAAGGAGGCTTCTGTGCTAAATAATGCAGGAACTTCCTTATGCAGGGTTTTCCACCTAAACTGACTTCTCATGTACTTTCCTAGGAAAGCCTGTGGTTTAGGAGCAGTTGAAATGACGCATTTTCTTCATCTTGATACTTTTGGGGGGCAGCATCATTAGGTGTTTTCTCGATTTATTTTTCTGTACCATGAGCTAAATGTAACTCTTTGTTGTTGATAGGCTACTTGTGGTTTTCCCTCTTTACAGGAAGAAAAGCAGGGAATAAAGAGTTGGCAGAATTCCTAGTTCATGTTTTCCTAAACTTAGTCTGTTCTGATCAGTTTTCATCTTATGAGAAAGTAGTGTGTGGTTCTGCTGTCAGGAACTTGTTCCTGATAGTAACATCTGGGAGCTCATGTCTAACTCGCTATCTGAAAGCCACCCCTTGGTAGCTGTAGAAGGTTTTTCAATAGCTTTTCTGAAGTTTTGCCATCTGACAAAGGCAGCTTGAGTTATGAGGAAAACTGGTGTGTGAGGAATAGGACTAAATGCAGGTTGTGTATTAGGAAAGCAGAGATGTTTGTGTTACCTTATTAGAGATGTTAGCTTCTTAGTGTCACTTGGAAATCAAGTTCCCTGTATGAAAACTTCCTGCTGCTTAGTAAGAAAGCTTTGATCTCCCTGACTTTTGAAAGGGTAACAGGCTTCAACTGTGCTTTCTCTATTCTCTGGATTATCTTTCTTCCCTCAGCCCAGTGAGAATGAAGGGAAAGGTGACTTGAACTTGTAATATCTTAAGTAAGGGTGCTGTGTGGGAGCAGTGGCATATTTATCTCAATTGCTTACATAAATATTTGAGTTTCTCATGAGGAATTGCAGTGCTGTGTTGCCCTTAGACTTTCTTGCTGATTGTGTTCAGCTTCTGGAGTTCTCAGTGTCTTTGAGTTTGAAGATATACTGTCTCTGTATGGGAACATCAGTGTGTTGCAGCACAAAACACTGTTTAAGCAAATTAAACACCTGCACTTTTAAGCCCTTAGGGAGAGCTGAACTGAAGATGACAATCAAAGAGTTTGTAAATTATGTGACTTCTGACTGTCATCTTTCAGGTAGTCATTGTGGATTCTCAGACCAACAGTGAGCATTTATGAATGCTCATAAGTTTTGGGTTTTTTTGTTGTTTTTTTTTTTTTTTAATTAAAGAGTAGTGTGGACTAGTTTGCTCAAAACTAAGCAAAATGCAAGAAAAAATGAGGTGGGGCAAGATAGGTCACTGGTATGGCTTTTCATTTAAGATACACTAAGCATCTTGATATTTCAAACGTTTTTGAGGAGAGAAGCACTATTAAAAATGAAGTCATATGTGTGTGGGAGCAAAAGGAAGAAGTAGTAAGTACCAATAATTTAAATTCTTGGACAAATTAGAGTTGTCAGTTTTGTTGAATAACACATTGAAATTGGTGTATTGTGCTATTGCAAAGCTAAATGAATGGCAAGATGACACTGACGCTGCAGACTTCTGAAAGTATTTGAGTGTGAGGATGTAAAAGGAAGAAGTGTTTCCTCTTTGCCAGGCTTCCTGGTATAAGTAGGTGAGATTATGAGAACTCATAGAGCAATGGCTAACTTTTTCCAGTGCTTTTCAAACTTCATCACAAACAATTGCAAAATGTAGTGTTGTAAAGCTTTGTAGACTGGTTTTAGCTTTGTCCTTTGTCACCACTGCATTGGTGGTTCCTTTTGTAAGAATGTGTCTCTTTGTGATGGTTTGGGAGTTACCTGCCCCCTCCTCCAACCAATGAAATCACCCAGGCTAGACACAGCTGGCTGGGAGTTAAGGAATGAAGTTTTATATTCACAATTTAGCACAATATACAAGCAGAAATTTACAATATATTACAAATATTTACAGTGATATACAGAAATATGCAAGTTTAAAATAATACAGAAATACAATAATCCTCCCAGAAATCAGAGTGCCCAGGAGGGGCTCCCAGCCATCATTCCACCTTCTTTCCACCTTCCACTCTTATCCCAGAGTCTTCCTTAGCTGCAGGGTGAGTTGGAAGAAATGCCAAGGGAAGGTTAGAAGATGATTAGTTGGATTACACAGATTCCAGCTTTAAGTAGTTAACACAGCAAACCAAACCTGTGAGTGAGGTAGACATCACCGTTGTTTTCTTTTCACAGACTCTAATCTACTTTTTCTCATTAAAAAATTCCAATTAGGCACAAATCAGCACACTCTTCTATGTGCATTAGACACCATTTTAATCCCTATGTATGTTCACTTTGAAAGACTTGGGACCGTTCAATAAAAAGTCCTACCTTCCATTTTAAGCTTAAGCATTTTAGAAGCTTTGAAATGCAGAAAAAGTTATTTCTTTAACTACAGCTATGCTGGATATATTTAGTGTGTTTGCTTTTATGAAAGCTAATTAGTATCTGTTTAGACTTGTTCAGTTTCAGTAATATGTCTGATTAGAGTGTTTTTGTGCATTAAGTCCAGTAAGAAATAAAACAGTCATGTCCTGAAAGCTTTTAGCTATTCTGTACACAGCTTGATGCTGCTTAAACCATAATTATAATCTGCTCTTAGGAATTCTACCTTTAGCAGTTGAAGTCTGCTAACAGTTGTCATAAACTTCAGACATACCTGGCTACACAGTTTTAGGTTGTCAAGCTTCTGTAGAGACTCAGCCAGCATATTTTTCTTCTCTTCTGTCAGTGTGCTGTGGTAAAAAAGTTTTCATTGCAGTTGTTTAAAATACTGGCTTTTACTTCTAATTGATGTGTGAAACTTTTAGTAGTAGTGTATCATTAATGTTTCAAAGCTCCAACTCTGCTGTTGGCTCAATTTGGTTGTTCGTACATTCATTACATAGCCGATCAGCACAGTGTGTAAATAAATGTTTAGCAGAAGTGCCAGCTGGTCTGGTGATGCCTTTTTTCCCCTTAAATTTAATTTTTTTTTTGTTTGTTTCTGTTTTCTGACCCAGTTTGCCTAATTGCTTAAACTGTAGTTCTTGATTACTAGGTTTGACTTATGTGATTACCTGAATTGGGAATTTGGGGGTGACTCAGAAGTTATTTTACAGCTTCTGAGAACAAACTTGACAGGGATATGGCTGGGGAGTGATGGTAAGGTTTTGAATGCCATGCCAATACATCAGAGATCGCCAAACTAACAGCATTAATGTTGTTGTGAAGGCATACTGAGTGAAGACTGGTCTGTTTTGCTTAAAGTGAGAATGTTCTGTAGATATGGAAGGAAATTTAAGTGAGGTTTGTGTTGATCTCCTCTCACAGGTGAGTAATGATAGGACAAGAGAAAGTGGCCTCAAGTTGCACCAGGGGAGGTTTAGGTTGGATATTAGGAAGAGTTTCTTCACCTGAAGAATGGTGAAGCCTTGAAACAAGCTGCCCAGGAAAGTGGAGTCACTATTCGTTCAAAGCACTTGTAGATGTGGCGCCTGGGGGTAACAGTTTAATGTTTGTAGTAGTACTGGGTAGATGGTTGGATTTGGTGATCTTAGGAGTCTATGATTCCATCTTACTTTCACAAAAATACAATTTCTGCATGTTTCTTGTTGGTATCAGGCTTTACTTTTACATCAGTGTTTTATCCTGAATATGTAACATTATTGTGCTGAAACTTCCTTCAAGTGCAGGCACTAGAAATCACCAGTTAAGTGCTTTCAACCTGTTACTTGTTGCCTGTGATAATGTCAATGCAAAAGAAACAGAAAGTTGTGGTTTCTTTTTCTAGGAAGCACAAAGGATGCTGAAATAGCATTAGTAATTGCCTCCAAATTTTCAAAGTATGTCACAGTTGTAGCAACTGCTGCTTTATGCAATATTCTTCTATTTAAGTCTGGGTAGTATATCCTGGTATAAGCACAATGTGCATCTCCAATCCCATCATGACTCTAAGCTCAGATTTGGTGTGTGGCTTGAGTAGGTTGGGGCAGAGCAGCATTCAGGAAGGGCAAAATTATGCTTTTTTTTTTTTTTTTAATTTTTTTTTTAGTGTTGCTCTTGGAAAGCTTCTCATCAGAACAGAACGTGGTGGCCTTCTGTATAATGGAAGTCTCAAAAAGACCATTCTGATACCCAAACAATCCTTGAGTCAGCTACTTGTCTTCTGTACAGGCAGAAGTTAAATTCTTTTTGCTCATTACCTTTTCTAGTAGCCTTCCATGTTCATGTCTAAAATGTATACTATCTTAAAATTCATGCAAACGGGTGAGACAATTTCTTGTTGCAGAAGACAGAAGTACCACCACTAGGAATGTGGTGCTGAAGACTGAAATAAGGCTTCTAGTAGTACCACAAGTCCTTTGATAAATAGTCAGTCTGTAGTCCTGCACTTCTGCCACTGCCTGCAGGATGATTGCTACAAAATTATAGGCACAGTCTGAATTTTTCTGTGATTTCAGCTCTGTGTTGCTTTACATGAAGCAAAGTACGTTGCTGTCTTAACTTTTGAATAAATACTGTAGAGCCACTTGTGTTTTAGAGGTCTTAATGCATTATTTTGAATGTGTGTAGGCTCTCATGCTTGAGTCCATGCAGCTGAAAAATGAGTTGCTGGTGTTACTAGCCAATTAGTATTGACCTTTGTAATGTGAATATCCTGAGTCGGCTTAATAATGTGCAGTTGAAAAATGAGTGGTGATCTATGCGTGACTGCATGGACCTGCAGCTAATGCTGTAGACCAGCATTCCTCTTGCATTAAAGTGTACCTTTGCTCTTTAGGTAGGGCTGCCCCTTCTTGTGTCTAATTTGCTTTTGGTAGTGTTCAGTCATTAGTACTACTAGTGTTTGTATTCCATTTGGAAATCTCTTGTGTCATCATGTGAACAGATCACCTGCCTGGCCACAGAAAAGCATTTTTTATTTCTTCAGAGACAGGATGTTTTAGTGTGTTCTGAATGGTGTAAGTCTAATCATGTATTAAAGCAATCGCCTAACTCTTCGTTCCCAAGTAGATACTGTTCTTAACTGAAAAGAAATACTCAGTACTACATACTTGTAAATAAGCAAAAACTTAATTTTCCTGCACTGCAGCTGTTGTTGATACTGTAATCTATCACAATGAAAAAAGAACTTGATACAAGTATAAAAGGATTTTTACCTATTAAAATTCACTAAACGTAGCAACTATTGTATGCTTGGTATTGATGTGTTTATAGGTTTTGCCAAAAGGTTTGAAGTTGCCACATCTTTTAGTCTTAGTGTGCTGCTCCTTGGGCCAGAGTCTCTGGACACTTAAACTCAAATTTTGTCTAGAACAAAGCAAGACCTATGCATGAGAGTTTGTGTCCTTCTAGCTGCTTATGCTTTGCTCTGTAGCATCCTGAAATTTTTCAGGTTGGTTTTTTTTTTTTTTTTTAATTTTTGGCATCATGATGGACTTCATACGTCAGTAATAGTAACACAGCAGGGGAATTTAACTGCTTTTCTTTACCCCTTTATAGGTTGACTATTTAAGCAACTTTCAGACACTGGAGCCAAAGCTTAAATGCAGTCTGACTTTATGAAAGCAAAGCTGCCTTCCTCTTTATTTCTCGTAAATATTGGCTGATATTGCTCAGTGTGTATTTCTTAGTGATTGTGTTTCTGCTTAAACTTCTACTGTTGATGATCTCTGGACACAGAAATAGGTCAACAAGAAGAGATTATTTAAAAAAAAAAAGTGTGGTTTTTTTTTTTTTTTTTTTT
>VWZI01009971.1:439363-541211 GCA_013396835.1 Psilopogon haemacephalus
TGGTTTTGGAATCTGTAATGAAATGTGATGGAGTGTAATGAAATGTTTTGTTTCCTTGCAGAAAAGGCATAAGGCAGACAGTGCTGTGAATAAAAAGAAAACAATAGGTAAGACTAAATAGTCTAAGTTAAATATTTGAAGCATAAATGTTGAAGGCAAGCAGTTTTCTCCCTTGTCAAGCTCAATCCTAGAAACACAAAAAACAAATCCAAAATATGATGAACAAAAACCTTCCTGTGTTCAAAAATCCCAACAAACCCTTAAAATGCTGAAAACTTTATTTTGTTTTCTGTTATTTCTGCTGTACTCAAGATATAGGAAGAACTCTGGGGATCCTGTGAGTTTGGTTTCCTGCAGTGTCACCGAAAGAATATAACTGATGTCCTCTGGGTGCCTACGTGTGTCCCCAATGTGTTGACACTGAGTATCTGAGGACATTTTTACATTTTTCATTTGTAACTGAAAACTTATGTAGAAATAGGAAGAGTGGCTGCAGTGGGTCAGGCTGTGCTTCAGTCAGGGCATCTTTGGCCCCATGTTTGGCAGCTCCTCTGATGCTCCTCGATGGAGATATGCAGGTGAAACAGGAAACACACAGATTTGGCCCCTGAATAGAGTCACTTTTTCCCAAATACATTTAAGTCTCAAAAAGCTAGAGAAACTTAAAAGGATTAAAGGAAAAATAAAAAGCTGCCAGTTTGCACTTCAGTTAAGAGGCTGAATGTTTGCAGGAATATTTTCAGTCACCTTTTTTTACCTCTCTGTGCTTTGAAAGTTGGTTGCTTGTGCATTAATGAGCATCAAAAAGTTCCTCAAGGTTATTTCTTTACAACAGTCTGGGAAGATGTTTCATGTTCAAGAACACTATTTAGTAGTCATGAGATATTGGCACTTACGTAGCACAGTAGACCTTGTTATAGTTAGCATGAAAGAGCTGTTTCAGAGGTCACACAGGCAGTTCTAACTCATTTGTAGCTAGACAACGTGTACTGACACATCAAGGGAAGTCTATCACAGTAATTGTGGAGAGACAACCTTAACACAAGGAATTCTTACGGAGCTGAGTGGAGTTTAGTACTTAAAGTTGTTTTCAAATGTTAAAAAGTAAAACCTGAACAAATAGTCTAAATACGATTTTCAAAATTATATTTAAAACCGTATTCTTTCTTGAGATGAGCATTCAGGGGGCTTATTCTTGAGACTTATGGGAATGAAAAGCTGATTTATGATCGAAGTGGGAGTGAGTTGAATTCAATTTAGGTTTCGTAGGTGCTTTTAGGTGGTTCTTACAGCATACTTAGTATAGAGAAGTTCAGCTCACTCAGATATCTTCTGGTAGCATGGCTATGTTCAGAACTCCACTGCCTGCAGTGACCAGATGTTTCATCAGTCTCGCATGTACGTGTTGCATTAATTTACTTGTCTATTTTTTGCAATAGTGGTGTATCTACAAAGCACGTTTTCTGTATTAAATTTTCTGTTGAAAAAATTGATTGGCTTTGCAGAGTGGCTTTGGTATGTAATTCCCTTTGGTGGAAACTAAATTGAAAGCTCTTCTCTGAGAGTGCTTTATACAGCTCCATTAGAAACTGGAGCACGTCAGACTCTGAGCCAGTGTTTTATGTTTTGGATGGCTTCACGTGGTGTATAGGACATGACATGGAATCTAGGGACTAGACTAAATGTGATCTCAAGGGAAGTCTCTGAGCAGCACATTGCATAGATGCCGAGAGCTTGGTAGTAACTATTTTGATGCATTGATCTTCTCTTTGGCAAATTACAGAACGAGCATTTAATACCTGATGGGATGCCCTCAAAGAGCTAGTGAACTACGGCATGAGGCTGATGGGAAATGCTCGCCTCTAAGAAACAGCTTTTCAAATGGCCCCACACACCTAGGTGTGGTTTAAAGTGTTTGGTAGGAGGGTTATATTGCAACTCTGGTTTTGAACAGGAGTAACCTTCTGACAATCTGTTAATCAATTTTGCCCTTCTAAATATTCTGGAGAGGACAGTCTTTTCTGTCTTTCGGATTAGTCCTATAAAACTATGTTGAAAAGAGTAGGAGGTGCAATATAGAAACCCCAAAATTTCTGTACTGTTTTGTCTAACAGAACCTTTGTCTTTGGCTTGTAAGGTTACAAGTTTAGAAAAAGGTTCCTTTAGTGATTTGCTTTATAAAATTGAGCTAAATTGATTTCAGTAACCATCAAAACGGTTTTCTTTAATGTCTGCAAGACCAAATTCCAAGTACTTCCAGCCTCAAAATATGTTCATTGCTTGTGAGCAGCAAACAGTTCTGAAAAACATGGTTCTGAAAATTACAAGAATTTTCTATGGCAACAGGGAACTGGCTAAGGCACGAGATGCTGAGTGTTGCAGTTCTGACGGTTTGGATTTTGAGTCAAGGATGCAGGTACATGGCTTCTTTCACTTCAGATACTGGGCTCAAGCCTTCAGTACTGAACTAAGCAGAGGTCATTTCAAGTGCAGCTTAGAAGAGGGAAGGAAGTGGTGCAAGAAAACTGTTCTTTGCCTAAACTGCACGTATTTGTATAGGTGGAAGCTCAGCAGTTTAGACACATCACTAGCAGTGTTTCTGTTGCTGCCCACTCATTTCTTATTAGCATTTATTTGTCTATCATTCTTCTACTGTAGCATTCAATCTCAGGATTCAGTGCTGTGGTGTGTGGCCTGAGGACAGGAATCAAGGGATGAGTTTCTTATGCTGGATCCGTTCTGACAAGTTCTCCATTTGTATTCATGGAGTGGCCTAACTTAAGTAGGGCAGCTGAGGCTGCATACAGCAGAATTCTACATTCTAAGAATTTGTTATGGTTTTCAAATGAGCCATATATGTGAATTACTGAGAAGAAAACCCTGTAGTAAGGGGCTGGCCTCTTCAACTTCCAGCTAGTGCACGCTGCACTTTTTGAATATTTTTTTATAACTGTCTGCAGCTGCTTTCAGTGAAGAGTTTGTGTTTAAGTGTACTTGGTGTGCTCAGACTGGACTTGATTTGGGTATTCAGAAGTGATTTAGTATATTTAATTTTTTTTTTTTTAGCTTACTCTTTAGGTAGCGTTAAGCATCTAGAGGAACTTCTTGGGTGGAAAAACATGTTTCAGAGTAGAACATCAGTGGGTGTGTTAAGACAGCAGTATAAAACTTTGGCACTGTGGAAAGCAAGGTGATTTTCAGTGTTTTGTGGTTTTTTTTTGTTTCCATGTGAACTTGAGTGATTAGGATTTTTGTACTGCTAAAGATAGTCTTTACTCTTCACTTTTCAGTAGGTCTTTAAGCCTAAATGATGACTAAGCCTGAGTCTTGTAAGGGTAAATTGATATGATAGTGAAACTGAGTGTTGGAGTCAAAACATAATAAAATGCAAGGTAAAAGATGAGAAGTTAAAGTTCTCTGGTTAAATCATATATAATGATGATGCTTGATGTTGTTTGACATGGAGCAAGAATGCCCTTTGTTTTAAGGAAGGTTATTTCCAAAACAAATTGCAGTACCGCTAGTCTGCAGGTAGTATGAAATGATGCCAGAAAGAAATCAGGCCACCAACTGTTGTCTTGCAGGTGATAAAACTGATAAAAATATTAACGGCAGAGTCTTCCGTTGTCTCTTGGATGCGCATGTCTGCAGCTGAAGAGAAGAGTGTGGGGTCTCAACTTTTCAAAAGTACTTTTTTGAGCTGTGTTGTACTTCCTAATCTGGTTAACGCTTGCTATTGCTGATGTGGTTGTTAGGAAATTTGTCTGAATCTTGGTTCTTTGTTCTAATCTAACTTTAAGCTTTCTTTCCAGTTCTAAGAAATGGGATGTGGCAGAACATTATGTGGAAAGAGGTAAATAAAATTGGGAATGGGAGGGAGTGGAACAAGACATTCAAGAATTACTCGTGCCAAAATAAATTCCAAGGCCTAGAACTGATGTTACACTGTAGGAGTTCCCTGTGACTTGGAGTGGGAGGAATCTTTTCTGTTGTAATGGTGAAAACTGCCCTCAGCAAGGTGCATGAATCTCTATCTTGTACTATGTTTCAGTCAAATTCTAATCAACCTTCCCCCCCACCCTTGGACAATATATTCTGGACTTCAAGCTATATTTGGTTTTAGGCCACATTTGGAAGAGTAACTTTCACTGCAATGTTGTGCTTCTCCTGAAGGTCCAACAGAGGCTTATTTTGCTACCTGTGCAAATATGTTCTTAGATTTTGAGACCAGTTAGTAAGCTGATTGTGCAAGTAAGGAGCACAAGTCCTGTTGCTTCTTCAGGCACTTGGGTCTTCTGAGGTCTTGTGCCAGGACCTGGTGAGCTTTGTTTCTAGAACTTGCTGAAATCTCCCTGGATGTATTGATCTCGTTGTGGCTGTTAATGCCTTTTCAAGAACAAAACTAGTCCTGTTAGCTAATAAATCAAAATAAGTACATCCTTTAAAAAACTCTGGGAAATGAGAACCACTTCAAGAGACCTGCTTAAGTGTTAGGCTCTAGTGGAAACTGAATATTGCCAAAGATTGTGATGGCTAATGCTGATGTCTGTACTAGTAAGAATGATGTACTGGAAGATATTTGATGCTGAACTTGGAATATTTTTTTTTCCTATACCCTTAAACAGCTTTTCAACTGGCCTGCAGCTGCATCTGCATGTTGTCCAGGCTTCCATTTATTGTCTGGGGACAATAGTACAGTACTATCTATCTTGTTTAAGGCAGACTTCTGAACTTTCTTGGTGCTGAAACTGGTCACAAGTTTTTAAACTGTATGTGAGTGAGAGGAATAAATCTGCTAGTTCAAACATGTCATATGATTCAGTTTTTACCAATTAATACAATAGAAATATTTAATTTACTTTTCAGGGAAGGGAAGACTTCATTTCCAAACTTGCAGTGAAAGTATGCTGGCTTCTAGAAGCACTGTCTGTAACTGTTCTCTGCATGGTGCGGTTCTTTTGACTGGGTTAAATAAAATAACAAACTAACATTCCAGACAAGCAAACTGTTTGTTTTTCTTTTCCATGCTACTGTACTCCTGCCCCTGACTCAACAGGTAGCAGTAGGCGATATTGTGAAGGTCACCAATGGTCAACATCTTCCAGCAGACATGATCATTATATCTTCCAGGTATCCTGAGTGGGTGTGGAAGTGATGTGTCTGATGAACTGAGGTGCAGAGGATTTGAAACTCTGTATTTGCTATTAATGAGACCAGACATCAGATGACACTAATTTTTCTTCACATCTGAAAGCAAATTTCCAGTTAAAAAGGCTTTGAGACTTCATAATACAGTGTACCTGTATTTCACAAATTGAATTGTCTCAATGAATTTGTTAGAAGACTAAGGATCTGTTGTGCAAGCTTCATTTAGTTACCTGCTCTGTGGCCTCTTGAGGATTGTTCTGTTTAAGCTCAAGGTTTGTTCTTATTAATTCCACTGACTTTCTAGCATATTTTTCCTGCCCCTCAGGGAAGATTTCTTTTTCAAACAGTGATTCTAAAAGTCTAGCCCAGTTGACATCTAATAACTAGCCTGGAAAACAGGCCAGTTTGTTTGTTGACCTCTTGTCTTTGTTACAGTAGTGCATGTAGGACCCTATGGTAGAAGCACTACACTGAGAGTCCTGCTTGTTTGTAGTTTGTGAAATATGGGCTGACTTCCATAGACTGATACACTGACGGACAAAGTTTGATTGTTAGTTCCTAAAACCATGTGAGTGGTACTTGGTTACTAGCCTAAATTCTGTGTTATGTCAAACAACTTGAGACCAAATCGAGACCACTGGCCACTTAGATAAAATTTAGATGAGAGACAGTAGCACAGTTCCTGTTCTTAAGCATGCTTTTTACTAATAATCAAACCTTATGGTACCTTGCTGTTGTCCATAATTTCCTTCTGTCTGCAAGCCTTTCAGTGGTGACTCCAGGTTCTTATAGTCTTTAGGTTACAGTTCACTTTGACAACTTCTAAGGAGGCATGTTTCCTATTCTGCTTGGTTTTGACAAGTTTGGTTTTTTTTTTTTTTTCCAAAGATATGTGGGGAAGGAAGCTCAGGTTTTTTTCTAAACTATCTCATGATCAAGGGTAGAAGTAACTTAATTCTGTGGTATGCAATACTGTATTTTTAAAAGAAACCAAATTTTGAATAAGCAGTTGTCAACCTTAATATGCAGCTAGGCTATGCTTTGACATTAATGATTTTTTGTTTCAGCATTGAGGAATGCTTGTTTTGCTTGAGAACTACTCCTCTGACGTATTGTACTAAAAAACCTTGTTATTTATTTCTAAGCTTGCATGAGTCAGTCTTGTTCTACATTATTCTACTAACCTGCTGTCATTTATGATCACATAAATGGAGGATTTAACTTGAAGTATGTTGATCTGGGAGAAACTTTGTCTCAAATAAATAACAATTTTGATAGCAGTTCTGCTTCAAAGTGGGTATTATTCCCATGATTTGTGTAAGTGACAGTACTAAGTGTCCTCAGTTCACCAGAAGGCTTTGCATGCTCTGAAGGGGTGTCTTGCATGTGTTAATTTTCTGTATCTGAGATGACTGTCAGACATGAAATATATGGTTGCTTTATCTTGACATTTTCTCCCCCATAGAAGGAAGGTGACATCAAAAGAATTTTACACAGAATATATTTACTAGAAAGAAAAAATAATCTAACCACAACCTTGTATGGAAATACTTCCACATCTCTGTGGAAATGAGAGGAATTGTTTTGCGAGAGTTCTCCCTCCAGAGTTAACCTCTTGAGTTCTAAAGTGCTTGTGTAAAAAAATTGGAATCACTCTATGCTTAATATGTGCCTGTGTTTTGGTTCAGATTCAGGTTGCCACTGAAGGAAGCAAACAGACTGAACTCATCAAGTCTGTTTTTCTTCTTAAAGAAGATAAATTCTTACTGACCTTCTGATTTAGATTTGTCTTTTGCTCTAGTTTGTTGTATGAGACTGTTCATATCCAAAGACATTCCTGTAAAATGTGTACTTCCAACTGGCTCTTTTGTGGCCATATATCGCCAATATGGATTTTTTTCTTCTGTAGTGTATTGTTGACTATTTTAGTGCAAAAGTAGCATGCCAAAACCACTGAATTGTAATCATGAAAATGTTATACTCCTCACAGTGAACCACAAGCGATGTGCTACATTGAAACAGCTAATCTTGATGGAGAGACAAATCTCAAAATAAGACAGGTAAAGCAACAAATTTCACCTTTATTTTATTTTTTTTAAAATTTAACTAATACTGGGTAGAGTCCAGAGCCTAGCTTTGCATGACAACAATGATTACTTTAAAAAACCCACGCAACAAACAAACAAACAAAACCCCCCCAAACCGAACAACAACAAAAAAGCCAACAAAAAAAACCCCTACCCACCCCCTTGACTTTTTTCAGGTGTCAGGAAGTTGTAGTTTCTAAAGATACAAACCCAAGCGGTAATGCTTCATGTGCAAGTGTAAGGAACTAATGTGGAGGAAGTGTTATAAGCCCACAAAAACCAATCAAGCAGACCTTGGCTATTTTGCTGAACATCCAGTAAGTGGAAATGAAGTGCTGTATTTCTTGAAAAATAAATCAGCTGTGTTTGTGATCAGAGCTACAGCTGCTGCTGTCACTAGTGGCAGTCTGTCTGCTTCTGCCTCTACAGAGTGCTGAAAAGGACCTTTTATATGTTTTAAATAACTTGTTCTCTTTTTGTGACACTTAGGGGAAATTGTGTTTTGGGCTCAAGTTTTGTTGAAGAAATACTGTTTTTGTGTTTAGGTTAGAATACTTGTCTTCTTTCATAACAAAAATGAATACAGATCAGGATTTTTAAATACTTTTTTTGAGTTTTTTTGAGAGGTGTGCATTTTCTTCTTGTTTACTACTTCTCTAAAAATCTGTATTGGTCTGATAAGAACAGTAAATGATAAGATTTTGAGTTCCTGTTACTTTATTTGCTCCAGAACACATGCTTAAAACACAGTAATTAAGTTGTGGGGCCTCTTAATGACTTGTCCTGGTTTTCAGTGCTGCAGCCAAATTCTGGTGAAAGAAACACTAAATGAATCACTTAACCAAGTGGAGATGTTCATAGGTGGAAAGCAATGGAGGGTCGTATATATGCTGAGATAGAGTAACAATACGTCAGGTTATGGTTGCATGGTGGATTGATAATTAACCTTGAGCAGAATCAGAGTATAATGGCTGCGGTGATCCAAGAGAGACTGCACTTAGGAGTAGCTATATTTAGCTGCAGTAGCACATCAGCTGAGCTATACTCAGAGGGAAAACCCAGCCCTGTTTATACTGCTTATCTTCTGCTTCTTCCTGCACATGTGTGACTTTTGGGTGCTGTGGGTGGGACACTTCTCTTGATTACAGAGTGATCGTGTGGGTAATATAAGTCTTTATACCAGTCCTTTACAATCAAGCTTGTGTCCACAATAAAGTTTTTTTGCAGGAAATAGTAACTGAGTATTCATTTTAAAATCAAAATCAGCCAACCAACCACCCTCCCCGCCAAAATACCCCAACAACAACAAACAACAATGAAACCCCCCAAAACCCAGAAACAAATCAAAACAAGCAATAACCTCCCACACCCACAAATAAAACCCAAAGCAAAAAGTGACCAACAAACCTGACAGAAAATCACCATGCAATTACTTTTGGTATCTTATATGTTGGAAGAAAGCACTTTTTATCCTATATTGCTTTATAATAATGTTTTTTTGACAGCAATCTCTTTTGAATTTGTCTCTGCAGGGGTTGTCTCAAACTGCTAGTCTCCAGTCAAGAGAAGAACTGATGAAAGTATCTGGAAGGATAGAATGTGAAGGACCCAATCGTCATCTTTATGATTTCATTGGAAATTTACGCTTGGATGGTCAAAGGTATTCACTAAATTAATTTGGCTAGGAGAAATGCTTCACATATGCTTTTAGCTGGCAGCACTGACCACGTGCATGCTTTTGCTGTGGAAGAGGAGGATAATAATTAACAGCTGTTAATCAGAGCATCTCCCACTGTAAGGTAGTTCTGTTTCTCTGTGGAGTCTTTTGCTTGTTGTGGGATGGTTGGTTTCTTTGGAACTGTAACGAGGGCTTCTTTTGGTCAAACATAACATCTAAAGGGAAGAAGGAGTGGGGGGAAATGATTGGAGTCTTGGGGGAGTCTACTTGTTTCAGGACATATGCAGAAGTGGGAAATCTTTCTTTTCCAATTAGCCAAAGGCTGCACCAACTTTAGATCTATAAAGAAAATTACACTAGAATCTGCACTCCTTATCAGTGTGGCATTGATCTGTTGTATCTCTTAAAAGAAGCTGTATTTAGTACTTCATTCAGTAATTCATGGAACTTGAAAGGAATATGAAAGTTTCATCTGAGTATACCTCTTTTCCTAAGCAAAAATGACATTTCTTGCCCAATTTACCTGAATGATGACAGATGCAAAATCAGTAGATGGTCACTTGTTATCTCACTTGAAAATCACATGAGTAATGCACTTTTCTCAGAATTCCTCTTGAATGGCATGCGAGGTCATGGTGTGTTTGGAACGGATGGTCTCTGTAAAGTACAAAGTTTTTGTGTCCTTGATTTGAGACAGAACCTACTAACCAAGGTCAAGTGCAAAGCAAGCTTATTTCTGCTACCTAAGTTCTCAAGTTTTGGATAAACAGAACAGCTCCTTGGGTCTAACAGAGGCTTCAGTGCTTTGTTGAATTGCATGGACGGTTTGTTTGTTATATGGTTGTCTCCTTTTGTTGCATTTTGGGTTTATTTTTAAAGGGGGGGAGTAAGGCTGAAGGGAGAATTGCTTTGCTAAAGTGTTAGCAAGTATTAAAAAAATGTAATTCTTGTTTTGCAGCCCAGTTCCTGTTGGTCCAGACCAAATCTTGCTAAGAGGTGCACAGTTAAGAAATACACAATGGGTCTTGGGTATTGTTGTATATACAGGACACGATACAAAACTTATGCAGGTAAAATTTTAAGGAGATGCAGAACATGTTCTGATGGAAGCTGAATGTTCTTCCTATATTCTATGTGTCTTCTGAACTTTTTTTTTTTTTATGGAATGGTTTGACTCATTGTAGCTCTTTAAAACCTGGAAGCTTTGATGAATACAAAAATACTGTTGTATTTGAGATTGCATGTGCCCTGTGTAAACATTTATTATGGTATCGATCTCAAAACACTATGTAAGTAAAACTATTTTATCTTAATACATGTGGTAGCTGGATGATGTCTACAACTGAGGTTTAACAGCTGAGGAGATGGTAGTGACCGCTTAAAATTTTAGCGCATGGAGATAATAAGGCTGAGATGGCAGTCTGTGTTGCCTTAATGATAGAGTGCTTGGAGACACCAGCAGTTTCTGTTGCTCACCTCTGATCGCAGTGTGACGGAGAGCCAGGAGATAAGCCTACTAGGTTTTTAGAACTCAATGATTCTGTTCCTCTGATCTCTTGTCAGTTTTGGAGTTATTAGGATATTGGCTTCTACAAACTAAATTTGCCTCTGCATTTTCCTCTTGTATAGGCTATTGCTACACTTTTTTTCATTATGCTTTTCAGAACTCAACCAAAGCACCTCTGAAAAGGTCAAATGTGGAGAAAGTGACCAACATGCAGATCCTGGTTTTGTTCTGTATTCTCCTGGTGATGGCCCTTGTGAGTTCTGTAGGTGCCTTATTGTGGAACAGAACTCATGGTGAAGTTGTCTGGTACCTTGGCTCCAACAGTGAGTATGCTGGCCTGGGATGTGTCAGATTGTAGGGTTGGTCAGGCCCTTAACTTTGCTAGGTGAATGCTTAAATTAAGAAACAAGGAGAAACTCAAAAAATTTGGGATGTCCCAATTTAATTCACCTGAGAATGATCTGGTATGAGTTGAGCTTGCCAGTGAGGCTTCTGCTAATAAAACCTTAAAACAGTTAGGTAAGTATCGCTGGGCTGCCATGCAAGGAGCAGGGCAGAAGTAGAAGAGGGGAAAGAGTTATTTCTGCATGTGTGGTGTTCAAGTTTTGGAACTGTCTAGAGATGCTGTGCATGAATTTGTTTTCAGAGTAGGTCATCCATGGCCTTACTTACCATGTCTGACTGTACTTGACTGCTGGACAGCAGGTATCAGTTGTTTGTGTGAAAAGGCAAGGGATTTCTCTAGCTGTTTGGTTTTTGTTTTGTTTTGTGGGTGGTTTTTTTTTTATTTATTTTTTTAGTCAGAAATGCTGATCTGCTGTTTTTATAGAGAAAGCTGCTAAGTGCCCAGTATTTAGATTTTGTGTATTGATTAGTCATGGAATCATAGAATGGTTTGGGTTGGAAGGGACTTCCAAAGGTCATGTAGTTCACCTCCCTGTCAGTGAGCAGGGACATCTTCCATTAGATCAGGTTGCCCAGAATCCTGCCCAGTCTGACCTTGAATATCTCTAAGGATGGGGCTTCAGCTACCTCCCTGGGCAATCTGTTCCAGTGTTCCACTACGCTCATGGTAAAGAACTTCCTGCTAATGTTCAATCTAAATCAACTCTAATCTAAAACTTTTCCCCTTTGTGCTGTCACTACAGGCCTTTGTAAACAGTCCCTTTCCAGCCTTCTTGTAGGCCCCCTTTGACTTCTGCCTTCTGTTATTTTATAATGAGAACTGATCTGTTAGCATGCTTATTAAAGGATTTTATTTTATTTCATTTATACTTGTTGAATTTATTAGTTCAGATGTCAAACATGAGCATTACAGAAATGCTAAATGGTGAAATCAAGTGCTGTCCAGCAGACTTCTTGCTTAAAGGGGTTACACTAGTTAGCTATAAATATTATGAACATCTTGAAATGCAGATCTGAAAACAATTCTCACAAACTGCAAATTATTGTTCTGCTGATGATTGCAGAACAGATGGCAAAGGGAATATTCTGTGGTTTTAAGAACTGCAATTGTGATAGTAATGAAAAGGAATCAATATAGGAGCATGGAGGTGCCTCATCTTTGACTCTGATTTTTGGTAGTTGTAATGTCTTCTAGTAGCAAATAACAGCAACTTTCAAAATTTTGTCTACCTTATCCCTTGTTTTAATGAGGAATTTTAAAAATTTGCATTCCACTCATAGAACTAATATTGAAAAAGGTGAATGCATCAAACTCTTGAACTTGTGCTAATATAAAACAGGTGCATCTTGTAATATACTTGGATGACAGAGTAGTCTATACAGGTACTTTTTTGTAAATTGAATGCACAATTTCTCTGATGTCTGTATCTACCACATGTGGGAAAGACTTTCAACCTAGGCAGGTAGATGGTAAATTTTTGTTCAGTGCCTGATTTTTCTATAAAGATTGGATCAGAAGAATAAATATTAAGCATGTTTCTATAAACCCATCAAAGACTAAAAGAATTTGTGTGCTTGTACTTGGAGGTGCCTAGGTCTGAACTTTTAAGTTTTCCTCTGATCTTCATTAGGCTTTGGCAACTTCTGTAGCTTCTACCTCTCCATAGTTTGCTCCTCTGCTTTCTTACTAACCACTTTTAATGGTGAAAGCACCTTTGTGGGATGTGGGCTGTGACCTTCATGTACTGGGTGCTCTGCATGCTCCTAGAAATATCTAAGCTTCAGATTGAGGTAGAAGCTATTGTGGAAGCTTTGGATATAGAGACTGGCAGCACCATCAACAGCACCCTTAATATTGTATTTCTGTTGATCCTTGTGTATTTCTGCCTGTTATCTATAAATGCTTCCTGTTCTGTTCAGGAGCAGTTGTGCTGGTATGTTTGGGCAACTTGCTCAACATTGTCACCATTGATTGCTGCTCTTCTGCTGAAGCAGGATGCCTCAGTTCGTTTACTAAGTCTCTATGTAACAGCCAGCTTGTTCTTTTTGGCTTTATTTAGTGTAACTTACCAAATCTGCCAGTGCTGGTGAATTTTAGAGCAAAATTTTATCTTTTTCTGTCTTCTGACTCCAGTGAGACAAGTGGACACTTTCTGATAGGTAGAGTTATATCGTAGTGGTGGCAGTTGACATATAAGATAAATCTACGTTTGGGTTATAATGTGGGATATCATACTTGTCACCATCTGTTCGGGAAAAATGGTTCAGAAAGTGTTCTAATGTATAGCTTTGCCAGTCTTGCCCTTCTTCACCTGGCATAATGTGCTGTGTATCCAGGCATGTGTTCTGTGGGTGTTTTATCTATGTGCTATTCAAATCAATATTAAAAAGAACCTTATACCTCAACACACTTGCCAATTATTTTAGCACTACTAAACCTCAGTAGGTCAACTGCAGAAAGATGATTGCCTCTATATGGTACTACTCAGACTTCTGTCTGCTCATGCTTTGTCTTTTGGTTCACAGAAATGCTGTCTGTCAATTTTGGGTACAATCTATTGACGTTTATAATCTTGTACAACAACCTTATTCCAATCAGTCTTCTGGTAACACTGGAAGTTGTCAAGTTTACTCAGGCTCTTTTTATAAATTGGGTAAGTAACAAGAACAAATCTGTTAATGTCAGGTTTCGAAAGTGACATTAAAAAGAAAAAGAACCCCTAACCATCCACTTTTGAAGTTGTTAGCAGATTTTCTGATGCAATTTCAGAGAAAGGCAGGGAGAAGTTCAGTTATTTTATTCTACATTATTTCTCTTTTCCATGGGAAATGAAAAGATTTAGTTACATGAAGATTCACTGTGCAAATAATTGCTTGTGTACTTCAGGCTCATGTGTATTTGGGATGAGAAGGAAGGGTCAGCTAGGCTTACCTGTTTCGGTTTCAGGAGGTCTTTTAGATTAATTCTCCTCAATAAATGTCTTTTGAGAACTTCTCATTACTGTACAGACATTCTCAGCCACATCAGAGGGAAAGACTAGATTAGTTTAGGTGTGCAATTTTGGGTTTTGTGGGGGTTCTTGTTTGTTTTTGCTGTGTTGTGACATTTGTGGTTTTGCATGTTTGGTTTTTGAAAAAAATTTTGAGGCTGACCTTGAGGGGTCATTGTTGGTATGAGTAATAGCATTTCTGTGAAGAGATGGCTTGCTAATGCCTTCTACAACAACAGTGATCCCTCTGTTCAGGCAAGCTTTGGCTTCCAAGCATGCTTCTCTTTAGTTGTGGACTGGAATACTGTAGCAATTATCTTTTAAGTTGAACAAAACTGAGGAATACATTGTCTTGATATGCATGAGTTCTCAGGTTTACAGTAGTAGTTCCTCTAGGATGTAATTAAATAAGCTTTAATGTGTGTATTCTGAGCTGCTTATGCATTGGAAATACAGGATTAGCTTATCCAAGACATTCCTTTGGTTTGTGAGGCAGATGTTACTTTTATGCTTCAAATTCAATGTAGTAATGGGAGTTAATTGCACAAAATGACTTAAATTGTCTCTCGAATTACAGTTGTGGGTAGAGTAAATTACATTGTTTTAACTAAAGACCCATGTTTAGCAAGGCTAGTGGCTGTTGGAGCTTCTTCCTACTGTATTAAATTCTTAAACTAGAGTTGCAGTGTAGGAAATGATAATGACCTATAACTGAATCTTGCTTGTTTCATGTACCTGTAGTATGGGGGTATATTTGGAAAGCGGGCACCCCTATTACGCCTGGGATGCTCTCTGTCACACCTTTGGAACCTCCACCAATGGGCTTAAGTTAATCAAGCCAAGTTGAAGCTGACTAATAGAGGACTGGAGAATTTAGTGTTTAATTTTCTTAGCATAGGTCTGATTTATTTTTTTTTTCTCATTTCAGGACACAGATATGTATTATCCTGAAACAGATACACCTGCAATGGCCAGAACCTCAAACCTTAATGAGGAACTTGGGCAGGTGAGACAGCTTTTTAAGTATCGTGCTTGTGAGATGATTTGGGAAGACGTAAGGTAGGAGCGCATGCTGTACAGATTGGCCTTATTCTGTTGCTCTCTGACTTATAAAAGATGTCCCATTAACCTTTCATTAGTCCAAACCTTACCAGCTAAACAGTAAAATATCATTGGATCAAATTTGAGGTCATATAGGCACTGTGAGGCCTGCGTACGGAATCTTAGCTTCTGAGATTCACTCCAAGTTGACTTTTTTAATCGAAGCCTATCCTTAGTTATCACTGTCCATACTGGAACAATGTGCAAAAGTAAGCCTGGCTGAAGAGCAGGTCTATTTAGTGTTGGAGACACTCTTTTATGTCTGTATAATACTGTGTTGTGTGCTGCTCAATAGAGTGGCAGTCTGTGTTCTTCCCACCTAATCCAATTGGCCTTTTCCTTAGGATTGATAGAACTTGATTTTTATGCAGATAGTTTTGATGTGAATTTATCAAGCTGTATACTATGATTTGACCACAGTAAATTACTATGTAGCATAATGTATTGTATGTAGTATATTTTATAATGGCCTATACAGTGTTTACAGAAATGGCTTACTAGTGATTCCATATAACTAGACTGACTTTTTGGATTCATTGATTGAATTACTTGTTTATAGGTGCTTTTTAAAACTATGCTGAAATGAGTGACCGGGTATCCAAACACATAAGGAAGTTTGCTTTGACTTCTAAATTGCACAGGCTCCATTTCCAATCCTGTATTTAGAAGCAGTGTAGTGCCCAGATGAAGGTTCACTTGACTAGTAGTGTTGTGCAATGGCTTGAGTTGAGTTGTGAGTACTTGCAACTTGAGGCAAAAACGTTCTGGTCTCTAAAATGGCAGCCTCCTGTGTTAACACCCTTTCATCCTATCTGTTGCTGGTTTAAAGATCTTCATTGCACAGAGGTAAAACAATGTGTCTGCTGAAGGTGAGAAGCTCGAGTCTGCTAATGCTCCAAGAAGTTACGCTGGTGTGTTGAAGCTGCCTGCAGGTTGTGGCTGGAAGTCACTGGTTTTCATTAAGAGATTGTTAGTTTGGGCAGTGTTGACTATGGCTGTGCACATTGCATTTCATCACTGCTTATGATTGGAGAAAGAGGGATGTTATGTTGTCTGCAAAATATGAGTTGGGCTTACTATAGGATGTTCTTTGCATTGTACTGGTTTGTGGGTTTTGGTTGTGTGTGTGTTTTGCTTGTTGTTTGTGGGTTTTTTTTTTTCCTTTGGAGAGTGGTGGTGATGATGCCCAAACAAATTCTGCTTTCCAAAGATTAGCAGGAATTTCTTCAGTGATAGGCTTTTTTGTCTTGCTTTTGGATATTAGAGCAGTTAAAATATTTGGTGAGTGTTCAACTGGCACAAGCTGAGTCCTGAGGATGCTGAAACTGTGGCCATTTATTTGAGCTTTTCTAGGTTCAGAGATAAGGAAGAAATAATTATGTTAAGAACTTCCCTGATTACACTCCTGTAGTTTTGTTGAGACAAACTAGGCTGTGATAAGCCCACATTACTCAATACTGTGACATTTGAAGTCTTCCAGAATTTTCCTGTATCTTGATGTCACTGAGGTTTGTTCCTTTGCTTGTTAAAAAGTAATGGTTTTCTTTTTTATTCTTTCAGGTGAAATACCTGTTTTCTGATAAGACGGGTACTCTAACATGCAATATCATGAACTTTAAGAAATGTAGTATTGCTGGAGTGACATATGGGTAGGTATAATTTGTTGAGAAACTGCGTTGGTCAATACGTGCATGTTAAATGGTACATACTCTTAATATGAGAACATTCTGTGTTTCAGTTTGTACCTGAGTATATTTTGTGGTCTCTGCTAATAGTTTTCCTTATATCCTGCAACACAAATTAGGTGCACAACTTAGGGTTACTTCAAATGAAGTCAGAATTGCTCTTTAATTTATCTGTTCATGGTTTAACCTACACCAGAAATGCTAAATAAGCTTTGGTGTTTCCAGAGGAAAGAAGACACAATCTAAGGGTAGCAGTTGTCAGTTACATTTCTGTGCCTCCTTCAGGTAATACAAGTTTTGTTAATACCATGTAGCTGTAATTGTATTTGTAGAGCTAAGTATTCCGTAGGAATGCTTACTGAAATATTGCATGGGAAGGACACCTACTTCATGTTTTTGTTCTGCTTCTGTCAAAAGGATTCATTTGAGTCATGGTGGTATTTCATAGCACATGTTGTCTTGCTTAGCTTGAAATGGGTAGTCTTAAGATCTCTGTGCAGGCTGACCTTTGAATTTCATGGTAGCTAAGTTAAACTTGCACATGTATAAACAGCTGAACTGGTTCCAGCATAGGTTTCTCTGTGATGACTGATCTTTGCCATCAACACAGTTTTCAGTTCACAGAGTGGAGTAAGTGTTATTTATTTATTTATTTATTTTTATACCCCTTAGTCACTTTCCCGAGCTGGTAAGAGAACGTTCATCAGAAGACTTCAGGTAAATACAGTTTAAGGTGTTAGTGTTCTGTATAGCAGAGTGGAGACAGTTTATGTCAAGATAGCTTTTTAATTTGTAGCTGGGTGAAGCCCAAGAGAACAATGTGTTTGTGCAGAAATGCAGAGCTGGTGGGTAGTGTTGGATCCTTCTTCATGGAGAGATGGTGGGTGAAGTGGCTGGGGTGGCTTGGATGAATGTAAGTGCAGTGCTTTTTTATAAGCAGACAACCAAGTTAAAAGCTAAGAGAAACTTTCTTTACACTAAGCCTGCCTCTAGTTCAAGACTGTTATTCTTCACAGTCCTTAAGTTCAAACTTGACAAGGAGAAAACCAATATTTGCGATTAAAGTGTTGTGTTTTAATAACTAAACCTGGAAAGAGCTTGATACTGAGGTATCTTGTAAGAAAACTAGCTACTTCTCTTTGCTCAGAAATGTAGTGAGTAGAAGTGATGGGTCTGTCCCATTCTACAGAAAAGAGTTTGTTAAATATGATGTGTCACTGTACTGTGTTCAAATGAACAGGAAGAGGGGAAGAGCCAGAGAGGGCTGATGTGGCTTTGACAAATATAGGTAAAAAGTGACTTTCCATCCAAGAAGCAGATAGATACTGAATGCTGTCAGATACTTTTTGATAAATTAAGTTAATATTTTCTACTGGACTATCTCATTTTTATGATCACCTTTTAGGAAGGTAATACGATAGTGTGATGCTACTTTGACTGAGATGTGATTTCTGTGGATGCCTCTTTTCTTCCAGTGTTTGTTTCCCTTATTACCATAATTTTTTTCCTTCCTCTTCATACATCTCTTTTCTAGTGAGCTTGGTGGAAGAGTTTCTTCCAGGTATTAGTTTAGCATAGTTAAACTCAGAATCCTCCAGGGATCAACTTTTGAAGCAGAATTCTCTGACTGGAGAGGAAGCTTAGTAATATTAATTTTTGATCTGTCTTAAAAGCAGCTCAGCTTGGAATCACTGTATTGATTAAATATATTTAACAAAAAATGATAAGCTGCTCTGCTGCATCTGCCCTAGGAAGTGTATTGACACATCATTCTTCTTAAATACTTGTTTTTCAAGTGTTTAGCGGTCCTTGCTGATGTTCTGAGTAAATTACTGCTCTTCTTCAATGTTTTGTGCATTACTAACATTTTTTTCACAATACTTGCAAGGGAAGTGGCATCTTATGTTGTTTTTAATTTGTTTCCCAACTGATGAAGTACTAAGATTGGAAGTATTACCACTGCAATGTTTGAATATATTTATCTTGTTCTTTAGCCAGCTACCTCCTTCCACCAGTGAATCATGTGAATTTGATGACCCAAGGCTGCTGCAAAACATTGAAAATGACCATGTAAGTCTCCTCCTTGGATATTGTGTTGCTAGAACACCCTGTTCTAGGTCTCTTTAATGCTAGGCAACTCTACTTGTCTATGGGTGTCAAGCAAGCACAGTGGGGAAAAAAGATAGGGGCTGAGGAAGCTTTCTGCTCATTTGTCTTATTTAAAAAACATTGGGTATCAGCTAGGTATAAAATAATTTAATAAATGCTGGTGCATGTGGAAGATACTGTCTTGTAAGAAATGATTGTAGAAATTGTAATTCTTGAAAAGAAAAATTACTTGGAGTGTTAAAACATCTGTGCTATTGAAACACCATTATTAGCAGTAATCCAGAGTGTTGCAAGGTGATTGTGGTACGAGATCTGCTTTAATTACTGAAAATGTAGGGAATTCTAATTACATAAAGGATGCAAGAGAGAGGACTCAAGACTCAAACAAAACTTAAACTTTTAGTTATGAATTAGATTTTTTAGCCTAACTGGGACATAGAATGTCAATTCACTGTGTATTTAGAAGCCACACAGGTAGGAAGTGTCTGGCTGGACACAAGACAACTTAAGTCACTTGTAAAAAAAAGCATGACCCTTCTGTTCTGCAGAATCAATCTCACAGTAAGAGATCTGTGTATTGGCAAGCACAAACTCAAACTGTTTTCTCTCCTTAGCTGGTGTAACTTGTATACTGGCTGGTTGTAACTTGTATAACTGGGCTGGTTGACGTTAAGAGCATCTAAAATATAGTTACCATGTACTGTTTCTGTAAAAGAGAGCTTTGTGTTCTGTCATGCTTTACAGTACTTAAGAAGTTGAAATGCAGCATGGCATATATGCTTGAAGGAATATTTAGTTCCAGGATGACAGAGCCTGAGGATGGCCTTGTGCTCTGACCTTCAAGATGGTGGTCCTGTCAGGACAATGTACTGGTTTACTTTGTGGTTTTAATTGCCTGCACTGGGAGGACTTATCATTGGCATATCACTTGCAATCAAGATTGGGTTCCTGAGTGTTGTTTTGTTTTGTTTCTCTATATATGGGTGCAGTCATAATTTGTAGCAGTTGCTAACTCTAGGTTGTCCATTCTTAATCACAGAATCAGTGAGAGTTGGAAGAGACCGCAAGGATTATCTAGTTCCAACCCCTCTGACATGAGCAGGGACACCTTACCCCAGATCAGGCTGCCCAGAGCCTGGCCTTAAACACCTCCAGGGACGTGGCCCCAACCACCTCCCTGGGCAACCCATTCCAGGGTCTCACCACTGTCATGCTGAAGAACTTCCTCCTCATATCCAATCTGAATCTCCCCACCTCCAGCTTTGCTCCATTCCCCCTAGTCCTGTCACTACCTGAGAGCCTAAAATATCCCTCCCCAGCTTTTTTGTAGGGCCCCTTCAGATACTGGAAGGCCACAATAAGGTCACCTTAGAGCTTCCTCTTCTCTAGACTGAACAGCCCCAACTCTTTCAGTCTGTCCTCATAGGAGAGGTGCTCCAGCCCTCTGATCACGCTCATGGCCCTTCTCTGGACACTCTCCAGTATGTCCACATCCCTCTTGTAATAGGGGCTCCAGAACTGGATGCAGTACTCCAGGTGGGGTCTCACCAGAGAGGGAGAATCACCTCCCTTGACCTGCTGGCCACACTTCTCCTGATGCAGCCCAGGATCTGGTTGGCTTTCTGTGCTGCAAGTGCACACTACTGGCTCATGTTGAGCTTCTCGTCCACCAGCACCCCAAGTCCCTCTCCACAGGGCTGCTCTCCAGCCAGTCACTGCCCAACCTATATTTGTGTTTGGGATTGCCTCAACCCAGATGTGGGACCTCATGAGGCTGGTTTGTTCCCACCTCTCCGCCTGTCCAGGTCTCTCTGCATGGCATCCCTGCCCTCCAGCATGTCTGCTGCACCACACAGCTTGGTGTCATCAGCAAACTTGCTGAGGGTGCACTCGATTCCTCTGTCCATGTCACTGACAAAGATGTTAAACAGCATTGGTCCCAGCACTGACCCCTGAAGGATGCCACTTGTCACTGGTCTCCACTTGGACATGGACCCATTGACAGCCACTCTTTGGGTGTGGCCATCAAGCCAGTTCTCATCCATCTGGTGCTCCACCTATCAAACCCATGTTTCACCAGCTTGGAGACTAGGATGTGGTGTGGGACCGTGTCAAAGGCTTTGCTTAGGTCCAGGTAAATGAAAGATGAAAGGCTACTGGTTTAAGTATAAGCTAAGAGATATTGTGATTGAGTTCTTTCTTACTGGCTGTTGCTTTAGGCATGTATACAGAAAAGTGCTTTAATAGACTTAGTAGCAGGAATGTGTATCAAATAGGCTGAGGTGTGGAATTTCTTATTTAGTCCTGTGATGGCCTCTTACTTAACTTTGAGATATCTCTGATGTTTTTTGTTTGTTTGTTGGTTCATTTCTGGGTAGACCTTCTGCTTTTAGAGATAGAAGGAATAATTGCTGTCGCAGCAGACAAATAAAGGTTGTTGAGACAGCTCTGGTAGAAGTCTTCATTCTTTACATGCCCAACTCTTATGTATAAAATTCACTTCGTGCTGGTAACTCATGAGTAAGTACTTTTGTCATTGCACAGTTGGCTGTTGGGCTGAGCGCACTGAACTCAGCTTTCAGTCTATAACTGGGGGAACTTCTGGCTGGTAAGACTTAAGGTGTGGTTGACACTGAAAAGTAGTAATTTAGCATGAGACACAAGAATGTGAGGGCTACATGTTGCCATTTACTTAAGAAATTCAGATCCACTTCGCAAAGTGCATCAAGGTGATATGGACTGGATCCCAAGATAGTGAGAGAAGGAAGAATTGCACATTTCTGGCTCATTAGCTTTTTGCATTAGATTGATTGTTAAGTGCATAAATTGCCTTCTCCTGCCTAATTTCCTGAGTGACTTAGTTGTCATAGCTAGAAGATAACTGCAAATGCCATTTATAGATGTCTGGCAACCTTTACTTGTTTGGTGAACTGAGGTGGTAAAATTGAAGATTTCTAGCTGAAGCTGCCTTGTGGGATCACATGGTGCAGTACTGAGCTGAACAATGATTTGTCTTTAAACAGTTGCCCTTTTGCAGCTGCAATTGTCCACAGCTGTGCTGTCTCTCACAAACACTGAATAAGTGCTCGTTGCTCTGTTGGTGAAGATTTTATTTTTTTCAGTCCAGTTGCAAGTGTTAGTTTAGAGCTGTATGATTGCGAAGTAAATTTCCTTCCAGGTTGAAAATAAATTAAAAATTACTTGCTCTCATGAGACTGCCTTCCATCTGCTAGGAAGATTTTTATCATCCTGCATTGCCTCTAAATTTGATAGCTCTTCTGGGCCACTGGTGTGTTTGGACTGACTGATGGCCAAGTCTGCTCTTGCCTAACAGTCAAAGAATTACTACCCTGCAGGAAGCATTCCAAAGAAAAAGAACTTGTCTTGAAAATGTGGGGTTTTTTTCTTGGCTTCTGTAGGATGTTAATGAGGAAGAAATAACCCAGGTTTGTCTGCCTGTGCCGCTTCTTTGCGACAGCTTCTGTTGGATGAACTGTGCAGCAGTGCCGAGGGTATGATGCTGGATTGTTTCTATAGGGAAAACCAGATGAAGTCTTCTTACAGTAAGATCAATTATTTCCACCAACTTAAAAGAGAGTTTGGAGAATATGCTGGATGGTCTTTATCTTGGTGCTTGTGAGTTGCATGTGTGCTGTGAATGAACTCATCATGGATATGAGAGCCTTTTACCTTCATGATGTGACAGCAGGGAAGGAGGTCAAGAATTCAAAGAACTATTAAACTTGAATTGCATCCTAGACTATTACCTCTCTGACTTCTTTCAGAACTTCCTCTACTAATTCTGATCTGCATATAAACTGTCTTCTATGGCTTGCAAATTACCACTTGGGGAGGAAGCCACAAGCATCTTGTAAAGCTGCAGATGCATTAATTCATTCAAAGGGTGTGTGTGGTGAATAGGTTAAACATCTGGCTAGACAGAACAGGTAACTGTTGCACTCATGCTGAGCTTTTACCTCAGCTGAAGTATTCATTTAGATCTGAAACATTTGCTGATTTCCATGAAGTGTGTAGGATCTGAGGCCTTCTATCCCATTAGGCTTTGCTGCAATAACCACTATCATCAGCTGATTGTTGATTCCTTGAAAAAGCAGAACAAGAAAAGCATATCACTACTGGGATGAAAAAATAATTTAAAATACAGTAGGGAGAGAAAAAACCCAACATGTAAGAACCTCTGGGAGGCTTTAATTCATAAAGTAACTGTTACCTAAAAACTGTCAAAACATACTGTTACACAGTTGACAATTAAATTGTTGTGAGAAATAGATTTGTCTCCTGTCTTGCATGTTGTACAAAGGGCTTTGGTACTTTTGCTCAACTGAAAGGCAATGTCTAATTCTAGGTCATACTTTGGTGGCTTTTGGACAAGATAAACTTTCGTTTAACTTTGATTTTTAAACACTGGTTATTTTCCCTTAGTCTGTGCCTGAAATATTGTGATCTCTTCCAGCCTTACAAGCTTTACTGTTCTGGGGATATTTGACATGTCTGAGTCTTCTCACTTTTCTCCATGTGTTTTAATGAACAAAGCAGTGGGAAGGTCTCTTCTTTTAAAGATAGTGAGTCAGAATTCTTTGTAGTGATGAAATACATAAATGTTTTACTAGCTGTCCTTGTCAGAAGGTGCTACGTTTTAAGTAAAGAAGCTCAGGTTGTTAGTGTGTGCCTTCATATCTCTTTGGCCATTTCTAGGCCTTTTTCTCAAAAACCTGTAAGTCCTGCTCATCTGGAAACACTGTGAATGCAGGCATTAATACTGTGCTGATACAAGTAAAAAGAAATATTAGGAAATATGCTTAACTTCTTATGAAACTTCCTTGTAACTTTATCAGGCTGTGAGCAGTTGGATAGATAATGCAGTTTTTCTTCAGAGTGAGGAGGCCCAGATGAGGACACATGGGACAGATATGCAGGTACATAGCTCTGCAGTGTGCATCTGGCTCCCCAAAAGACAGAACTTTCAACTGTTTTTGTTGGTTTGTTGTTTTTTTTTCTTTTTGATGTTTGTTTTTTGAATGAGGCAGAAGATGAAGGGATGGAAACTTGTCATACAGCTTCCTGATGAGTGGTCTGTCCCCTGCTTGGTAATGGATGATATTGTGCCTAGATAGGGAAACTTTGCTTTCAGCATAGTTTATGATTTGTAGATAACAATCCAGAAACTGCTCCCAGAGACATGAGTGTCTGTGGCTCTCAGGTTGTAGAGGCAGCTTGGGAAGCAAGTTTAGCTAGTGGGATATATTGCTGGTGTAGGTCGTTGTAGGCAATTCTATTTGGTTTAGCTGAGCTCGAATTAATTCTCCCTAGGGCATCTTTCTGGTGCTGTGTTTTGCAGTGCTGTAGCTGTGTGTGGGTAACACGTCAGTGTTTTGCCTACTGCTGAATCAAGCACCAAAGCTGTGTTTTCACAACTTTTCTTTGCCTCAAGAGTACGCTGAGGCAGGTAGGTAGGGTTTTGGGAGGGGACATAGCGGGGCCAGGTGATCCAAGGTGACCAAAGGGATACTCCATGCCATATGACATCAGCTCAGATATGTAAGCCAAGTGAAAGAAAGAAGTGTGGAGCCATTCATTCATGGCATCTGTCCTCTGGAGCAACAGCAACAGGGAGAGCTGTGCTTCCCAGGAAGCATCAGCTTGATGGGAAGTAGTGATTAATATCTCTATTTGGTTTTGCTTCTATGCATGGCCTTTGCTCTTGATTTGCTTTATTAAAATTCCTTCCATTTTATTATGGGCCTTTTGTTATGTTTTCTCCTCTCCCCTGTCCATATAAGAAGTGATGTGATAGAGCAGATTTGGTGGGCATTTGGCCCCCAGGCAGGGCTAAACCTCCACAACCATGTCTTCTGTGGATCTTTGGGAAAGACATCAAGAAAGAAGCAAAAGCTTTCACTCAGAGCCACTTGCACATGGAGAGGAACCTGTGGACTGCAGTAGTTTGGCAGTTGCCTACACCCACACCCCCCCCCACACACACTTTGAAATAACCCAGGCTAGGACTCAGTTGGCTGGAAGTTGATAAATGGAGCTTTATATTTACAGCTATGCACAATATACAAGCAGATATTTGCAGATATATAATAGATATTTACAGATATATACAGTGAAAAGGTAATACAGAAACACCACGCCCCTCCTAGAGATCAAAATCCCTAAGAGGGGTTTCTAACCACCCCTACCACCTTTCCAATCCCCTGTCTTATCGCACTAGCTATTAATGCAGCAGATAGGCAAAGGTAGATTGGCCAGGGGGGTTAGCAGTAGGAAAAGAAGTTAGTGGAATTATTCAGAATCAGCTACAAAAAGGAAGGAAGAAAGGAGCCATGCAAGAGGCCAGCCATAGCCCAGTGAAGTCTAAAGCAGTATCACTTTTCTATATTTGGGTTACAACTCCTAAAACATTTTTTGTTTTCTTTCTCAGTAAAGTTATGAGTGGAGTAGCATTGTCAGTGCTTTCCTCTCAGCCTATAGTCTAACTTATAATTCAAATTCTCCAATTACTTCAAACCAGCACAGGACATATGAACAAGGGACTAAAGTAAACAGACTTTGTTCCTGCCATAGATAAACAGGGAAGGAAAAATGGAGTAGGAAGAACTGAGCTTACCGAATGAGCAGGACAGTAATATTTTGCAGACAATCAGTAAAAATTTGGGTAATATAACATCAGGGATCTGCTGTAGTACAGGAAAATAAGTAATAAAGCACAATCGGGTGAGCTGTGGGACTTCTCTCTTATGCTGTGGTTAAACTTGTCATGGTGCAAGGGATGTATCACCACAGAAGCTATTAATTAATTTTCTGTTCGCAGCTCTGAAGTAGGAGTTTCTATGCTTTACTCTGTTTCATACCAATGCAACAAATATTGTGTTAATGTTGGAACAATATAGGAAGGAAATAAATGACAGCTGTGTGGAGGAGCTGACATGATAAGCTGGCCCTCTGGTGATCTCTTGCTATAGAATTGAAATATTGCCATGCAGTACATTGTGAGCTGTGAAAATACCAAGACAGCAACAAATTACCTTGCTGGCTTGAAAGCAGAAATGCATACATAGGAAGGATTAAAACCTATGACATGACCAGAGACAGATTGTTTCCAGCTGACAGAACACTTACTATGAAAGCATGGAAGAAGGACATTTAAGGGCTGCAGCAGTGAATGCTGAAATAAAAATCTCAAAGATTCTGCATTTTGATACAGAGGTGAAATTTCTATTGGTTTTACTGGAGATGAGGGAGCAGCAGTGACCTCCTGACCAGTAATTTCCTGTGGACTTCACATTTTGCATGCTGCTCTCTGATTACATTCCATTTGTTTGTGTTCTTGAATACAACCTTTGCACTCCATCATGTAAAAAGCTACAACAGTTATTTTTGTGGCATGTGACCATACAATTTTTTGGTTTTCTGCTTTTGGTTTTGTGTTGTTTTTCTCCACAGCTTGGCTTGGAGACAAAAAGCATTAACATGTCTGAGGGCAAACTGTGAATGCTGGTAGCCTGATTGTGAAAAGTAGCATTTAAGTGTTTCTCTAAGTCAGGAATGGAGTCTTCAATGTCTCACGAATTCTGTGTGATTAAAGGGTATTATAAAGTTACTGTGCTGCATTTCACATAGTAATAATGTTCATGTTCTTAAATGCATGTCAGAGGATTTTTGGTGGTGTGTAGTTTTTCACTTCAAAAAGTACCATATAAATACGGTAGCTTCTCTGTTGTAAAACATTCTGGTGTATGTTAGCCAGTTTGTGTGGAAGCATCCCCGTACTAACTGACTGGATCCTAAAATCTGGATCCTGTGTTAAGGGAGTCTTGTAGAGATCATCACTATGTAAACTTAGGTTTAAATATGTGAACTGTGGGTGAAGCGCAGGTTGTGACCTGGGCAGCTGAGATAGGAAACTGGACAGGAAACTATCCTGACAGATAGGAAACTGGAAATGCTGGAATGAAGGCAGTTATGGGATGGGGCCTGCATTTTAACACAGTTGCCATAATTTGGTCATTTCAGTGTTGTGGCATCTTTGCTGAATTGTAGGTCTGGTGTCTTTTCAAGCATTTCAGGATAGTTGCAGCTGTACAGTCTGTGGAGAAAATTTTATATTGTGTGTTCTCATGATGCTGAGTGTGAAGGGAGTGTTGGCCGAAGCTCTGCACTCTAGTTCTTTAGTGGTGCCCCATAACTGCTGTACTGATGTTCTTGGACCAAGACAACTACTATGAATGGAATTATTTTTTTAGTCTGTGATGCCTGAGGGGTCTTTGCAAGCTAGTGAAAAGCTGCTTCTCAGTGTGTGTATAATACTTAACTTTCTGATGTTTTGTCCAGCCCACAGCTGTACACATACAGGAGTTCCTCACTTTGCTGGCTGTGTGTCATACTGTTGTTCCTGAGAGACAAGGAAATACAATAATCTACCAGGCCTCCTCTCCAGGTTGGTTGTTGCTTTCCTTTTTTTGGAAGAGAAGGAGTGAAGGAGTAGAAATTGATGGAAGAAAGGTCCAGGAATTTATGCAGCTTTTGAAAACAAGATGTCTGCAATATGCTGGCAGGAGATCTGGTGTCTTGTCATCAGTGTATACTGCTTTTGAATGCCTCCTATGGAACTGCCAAGTCCTTAGCGTGCCTGCGGAGATAGGGTAGGATTATGATACCTTCTGCTTTCTGCTCTGCAGGGGTGAAAAGCAAAAGTAAAGCTTTCAATGTATACAGTTTTAATGCTTGGAAAGTAGGGTGAAGAGCCTGTGTTAGGGTAGCACTGGTTAGTGTTAAATGATGAGGAGACTTAAGGGACAGGTGGACATGAAGGTTGCTTGTGTTGAGCACTAAATCCACCTGTGTGGTGGTGATGTTTAATGTCACTTGGTCCTCAATGAGACTGTGTAACTACCTACTAGACGTGGAGGTGTTGGTTCTATTTTCAGTGGAGTTACTGGAGCTCTTCATGATACTACCCAGTGCAGTCACAAAAAGATAATTCTGTATTTCCATAGCACCTGCCTTTACAGCAGGAAATTAAGTGCACATTGTAAAATTTTAGAGAAAGAGTTTTGTACCTCCGTAACAGAGTTGACTGCTTCAGTAATTACAGGGTGTTTTGTACAGAGGAGTACAGAGCTTTGCATAGTTGATGTTGCATAGCATTTGTAGGACTGGTGTGAATGTTCTTGTGGAAGTGTGTGCAGAGCTACTCTAACAGCCCTGCAGGTGGGGGAGTACATGGGGAAAGCGGACTTCTGTACTTCAGCAGTATGGCATATGTAAGTATGGGCTTTGTGGGCCTCTCCTGCATATCAAATTAAACACGAGCTGTCTTTACATTGGCAGATGAAGGAGCATTAGTGAAAGGAGCCAAAAAACTTGGTTATGTCTTCACAGGACGGACTCCACATTCAGTTATCATTGATGCGGTAAGTAGTAGATGTGTGGCAGAGACTGCCAAGCTTATGGGGAGCATAAATGTCTCCCATGTGGTTCTTGTGAGTTCCCTTTAGAGGGCCTTTTAAGATGTTACATGCAAAAAGCTTTTGCAGAGTGAGAAAAATTGTTTTAGCCTATATATGCAGAGTCCTTTGCCCTTCTGCGTGGCATGGGCAATAGGAAGCCGTAGCTTACATGGGAAATAGCAGCAGTTGTGCCTGAAAGTTGCCTTAGGCTGGGAAACACAGATGAGAACAGTGACATTACAAGGAAACTCATGTGTTTGGGAGACTTTCTGACTGTGATGTGTAATGGTTACTGGACTTAAAAATGGTTTACTTCTTGAAGTAACATGGATGTTGTTTTCTTATAAGTAAGATCTTCTGTATCTGTTTAACCTCAGTGTGCAGGTTTGTGTAGTTAATGGATTAGAATTGACACAAGCAGTCTCAGACTCATGGGGCCACATTCTGACTTCAGTTGTGATCTCAGCTGAAGTGGCTCCAGATTTACACAGGTGCAGCTAGTAGGGTGCTTATTAAGAATTATGGATGTAGTTTTGTCCTTCCTCCCCAGTGCCTTAGCATTCAGGTTTCTTGGTACACTGCCAAGCTAAGCACTTAAAACATGTATCTTCCGAGAACTTGTCAAAAGCTTTATATGGTGTTTCAGAGAACTGCTGCTTAAAGGGCTTAGGAAGTGCTGTATTGTCTACATGTATCTAGATTGTTCTCTGCAGAAAGACCCAGGCCCAGCTGACCTAATTCTATGCTACTCATATATACCAAGCTGGGAAGCATGATCGCTCTATAGCCAGCAATGAAGTCTATCACTCCTAGAGGGCTCTGTTCATCCTCATTGTCTGTAGCAGTGGAAGCACATCTAACATGGGTTGGAGGGAGCTCTCTGTATTGGGGATATTGCTATATGTCTTGTAGGACGTAGCTTTGTACTGCAATTAATTTTGCTGTGGTAAACCAAAGTTTACTGAGACTCCAGTAACTGTTATACAAAAACAAAATGTCTTTAAACCCTTTTCTTCCTTCAGGTTGATTGTTCTCAATCTCAAACAGTTGTTGGTGAGGAAAGAATTACTCCTCAGTTTATTTTATCCCACTCAAATAATAAAATACAATATGCTTGCAAGTTCAAGTAAAAAAAATAAGGCAGGTCAGAGAAAAGGTTATTGTAATTCCAAATACATTGTGTTGGTTTTTCACTTGGAATAGTTGTCATGGTTTATAATGTCTCTTGGTTGATAGCTGTTAAGACATAAATATGCAGCTTAACTTTCAGAGCACGCATATGTTTCTGGAGTCAGATGTTAATTACTTCCTTGAAAGGGTATAGAAGCAATAAAAGGAGGACACCAAAATAGTAGATGCTGAAGTAAGGTTAGCATGCCTTCATTAAATAGGGCTCTATATGACGTTTACCAGGAGAGGGCGCTGTTACCACATATGATGTAGACTGGGCTGTGTGAGCAGAGGTATTGAAGCGGCTTCTTTTCTTTACACGTGTTAGAATGTACTGCCAATAATACTTAAAATGGTACATGCTTTCTTTTGTAGCTGGGAAAAGAAAAAACCTTTGAAATTCTTAACGTACTGGAGTTTTCCAGGTAGGTTTTCCTTTAATGCAATAAATGTGGGGTAACAGGAGAATGGTTTTGAAAAAATACTGTCAAGAAGGAAAATACTCAGCTGATACAGTAGAAAAAGCTGAATTGGCTTAGTTTTGACCTGCTCCACTATATTTCTGTTTCAAATATAGGAGTAATACAGAGCTTTTTGTCTGGTGTCTGTTGGCATGTGAACATGAGTTTGTGCCGTACTATTCTAGCTTTGCTGTACTGAGAAGTTGCTGCCCTGGAAGTGTCGTTCTGTGCCTCGTTTATATTTTGATGTCACTTGTTTACTTCAAGAACACGCTTTGAGATAGTGGTTTTATGGTCATTCTGCAAATTACTTGGAGTAGATGGAATCTACAGCTTGGAGGGCTTTTTGGTACTTCCTTTCTACCTATGGAAAACTAAATGTTACAAGCACTCTGAACTGGTCAGGCTGCTTACAGTATTCACCACTTGGGTAGCAAGAAGCTTTCTATAATAGATTTGGCCCCTAAATGACTGGAGGTGACACAAGGTGTTCTCTCTTTGTCAGTTAATAAAGCTTTGCCAGTGTGGATGGTTCTAGTTAGCTGCCTTTCTGATAGTGTTTCCACTCTTACTGTCTCTTAGAGCCTTAAAGTCTTGTTCTCTGCCATCTTTGAGTTGGCTGGTTCTTCTTTGGAGGAATGTGTGAAATTGAATTAGGGTAAGCATTGGGTAGGGAGCTTTTTTTCCTGTCCTGGCTTGTTTTGAAGATTACTCTTGACTGCTTTCCCCATTTTCATTTGGAATGTGGCTACTTAGGCTACTTGTGGGAATATCTGAAAAGGTACTAGAGGGGTTTTACAAGGTTTCTGACAAGTTAATTGGTACCCTGGTGTCCGTAGACAAGAGTTTAGTTTTTTTTTCCTGCTCTATGCAGGATACACCTATCTTAGCCCTTACTTGTGTGTAGCAAGTTCCTGCCTGATCAGTGAGGTAGTTCCTATAATTTAATTTCAGGAAGCACAAGGAAGTTGCCTAGTGTCGTGAGCTTGCTGCAGAAATTCTGGGCACAGATAGTTGGTCTTTTGTTTGATAATAGATGTCAAGGATGGGTTGGCTTCCCTTGAGCCTTGAAATGGGGCTAGATCTCACACAGCAATTTCAGAGGAAGAGGAAGATGGCTCTGTGCTCTTTTCTTTTGTATGTGCTGGCAAGAAGGGAATGAGGAAGGATGCTTTTGGTCTCTCCTTTCACTGATCAGAAGAACTATATGAAAAAGTATGTTGTTAATGTTTTATTGATAAGATTTTATGTCTTTGTCACTGCCACTTAAACCAGTGGGTTTTGTTTGTTTGTTTGTTTTAAAGGAGAGCTTAAGTAAAACTACAAACCTGGTCATTACAAATAAATCCTTGTATACTTCCTTTTGTTAAACACGTGTGTATAGTATGCTACTGTTTATCTTTGTTTTTAAGAGATGTCCCAACTTGACTACCTTGAGTTAGCTCTGCTCAGAGGGTCTGGCTTTGTTCCATGCAATCTATGTAGGTGAAATGAAACCTAGGTATAGAACCTGTAGGGAGATAATGAGTTCATCTACGCCATCATTCTATTCTGCATTTGAGTTAGGGAGATAAATAATTGCTCTTGCAGTGGATGCTTATTTCAGTGTCTGTTATGCATATAAGTGTGTTTTCAGCCTAACTTTTAGTCTGGGAGACCAAAATAATTTTCTTAGAGGAATAAGGAACAGCTTGAAAACAAATGTGGCTCTTGTTCTTTCAAGAAGGTTTTTGTGCCATCTTGCTGTTCTCCATATTTCTGGTCAATTTTTGGGGCAAGTGTGCATTCTGGTTGAGTGCTGACAATGGGAGCCACAGGACCGAAGCTGGAAATGGACAGTTCAGTATTTCTCCTTGCTGTCAAATATTGCCAAGTCTTAAGTTACTACTGTTACCTCTTGCTCGATCTCAAATGCACTAAACACATCAGAGAAAATTCACTGACTAGAACAGGACTTAATCTTCGTCACTATGATTAATGAAAGCAAATATTTTTCTTTCAATAGCAACAGGAAGAGAATGTCAGTGATTGTTCGAACTCCAGCAGGACAGCTACGTCTCTACTGCAAAGGGGCTGTAAGTAATTACACTGCTTAATGGAGAACTAACACTACCAGTTATTATTTCAGCAGCTGTGCCTGATGCTGACATTTCATGTCTCATGCATAATACCTGCTAGCTCTCCATTTACAGAATCACAGAGTTGTCCAGTGCCTGAAGAAATCTGTAACTACTCCTCTTGCTCTTTTTGCAGACAGGAAGATTGCAGTGTTTTTGACTACCCAGTTCAAAACCTGAAGCTAATGGGAGCAGTACCTTTTACTTAAGCAAAGTCAGGATTTCATTCAGCTGTGCAGCAGCAGTTCAGGAGCTAGTCTGTTCTGTTGTCTGAATCTGTAATACTAAAATCTCTTAAGTGTTGACTCTTGATCTGCCTCTGCATCTCTGCATATGCTGTTGTTTGTTTTTGAATTGCACCATGTTGTGCTTCCATTCTTCATTGACAAGAGCAATAACTTACCCAAATACAAAGGCTGCAAAACTAATTGACCATAGCCATGGTCATTCTAGTTTCAGTGGGAAACCATGCAAGTGCAACTTACGTGTCTGGTAGGACAGCACAGATATGTAGCTGTCTGTTGCTTGTGGTGTCCTTGAGCTCACACTGTTTTTTGGAGTGTGGCACTAGAAGGTAGGGAGAACAGTAGAGTTTGTAGTAAAAAACACCTCATGTTCTCTTTCCTATGAGCAGTCTCAGATGTCTAATGGAGTGGAAAGGTTGTAGTAATTAGTAAAATTTGGTGTTTGGTGTTGTATATTCTGTTGCATCCATTTCTCATTGAAAGTGTAGGTTAACAGCCTATTCTACATGAACTCTACCACATTCTGAATAGTCATTTCCCGTCCTGTTGCTGCCATCATAACTTAATTGTTCTGTTTTTATCAATTATAGATGTGGGCTTGTAGGTTTAGCTGAAGACTACATGTTTGAGCAAAGTAAGGGTTTCTATATTTTGTATGTGTAGCAACTTGGTCTATTAGTTGAAGGAGACTTGATATGTAGGTGATGATGCTGTGTTTCTGTTGCATCTGTTATCTGGGCATTTTTCAGTTGCCCCTTAGTTTTATCATGAAGGAACTTGCTGCAAGAGGAGGGTTATTTGAAAGAGTTCTGTGGTAGAACCTGATCAGTTGATCAGTATTTCTGCCTTGTATTTTTGTAATGCCAGTTGGAATATTTTCTAGAAGGGATTGCAAGAGGCTCTTCTGAAATGGACTACAAAGTCTACTGAATAAGACCAGACATGTGCTCTGAAAATCAGTATGTCTGCTTAAGAATTCAGAAAGGAGTGTTTTGTGCTGCTCAGTAATGGGGACCATTTTATGCAAAGAGGATAGAAGTGCAGAGTGTACTTTTGTCTGCATTGTTTCAAGGGGATGCAATATCTCTGCCAATGGGCACAATTCTTGTTACTTACTGAAGCCAGAGTCTCTGAAACGCAAATGTATAACTTAGTCTTGCATTCTGATTTTAGCAGGTCAGCTCAGGTTACTCCACTTGATCTTATAAATGCACAAATGGGGACTTTGTGTGTGGATTCACTCTCTTTTAATGAATTTGGTTTTAATAGGATAACGTAATTTTTGAGAGGCTTTCAAAAGATTCTCAGTACATGGAGCAGACACTGTGCCATCTTGAATACTTTGCAACAGAAGGTAAGAGAAACAGCATGTCATGAAAATTAGCATATCAAATTACTTGCTTTGTGTCATCTTTGCAGAGCCAACTAAGGTGATTATGAAGATAAATTTCAAAGTGATGTATAATAAGCAAATGAACATTTATAGGGTAACTTCAAGTGTGAGGAAGTTTGTGGTCTGCTTCTGAGTTACTTCGGGTAGGGAAGGGGAACTCAGAAGTTGATGATGGGGTTCTTTATGATCAAGAAGTGAGAGAAGGGCTTATGTTGTATCACCTGGAATACCTCAGTTGCATTGGAATTCAATAGTTGTTTTTTTATTGGTGTAAAAGTTAGATGACTAAGTCCCTGGTGTTACAAATCAGAGTGATAATCTGACTGTGCTGTGAAGCCTGAAATAGTCTGTAAGGTCTTCTTGGCTGATAGAATGTCTCCATTCACAGGGGAGTATTTGACTTTGTCTTCTGCATAGGATACCTGCATTATAGTAAAATAATGAACCAGCAATTTTCTTGATGAATTTTTAAAACATGACTGAATTTTTTTTTATGTATTTTTTTTTTCCAGACTCCCACATTCTCAGTATCAAAACTTTGTGTTTTATGCCACTGGTTCCTTTCTGTGGCATCAAGTCAGGAAATAAAATTACTACTTCTAGATGTTAATTTTTGTCAATTAATAATACAGGTTTTGTACTTTATGGACCATTTTCTCCACTTTGTGCATGTGTAACTCCCATTGTTGGTAGGAGTTATGTGCATAGCCTGAAGGAGGAAATGGCCTTTCTGTAAGAAAATGTGAGCTGTGAAGTGTGTTTGACTAAGTAATTTCTCCAACCACAGTATGCAGCCAGCTCTTCAATTTGATCTCTTTAAAAATACATGAAAATAAATCTTGCTTCCATACTTAAACTGTAAAGTTTAAAGATTACACTTGCATTGCAAACTAGCCATACTAGAGCAATACTGAAGATCAAGGAGAAGGTTGTGTCTTTTAGGCTTTATTGACTTGACCAACATTAGTAATCTCTGACCCAGACTTCTGGTTTACATTTTTAGAACTCCAAATGATTTAAAAATATATAGGGAGTTTTTTTGGAAACCAGCATTCAGGAGCGTGCATGAAAATGTTCTGTTCCAGAGAGAATTAGAATTTAGCAGTCATTAGGGCATGAATTACTTGCTGACAATACTCAGCGTGATTTTACTGTATGTGATGTCTGTTTTCTGTTTTGTAGGTCTGAGGACTTTGTGCATTGCATATGCAGATCTGTCAGAAAACTCTTACCAGGAGTGGTTGAATGTCTACAATGAAAGCAGTACAGTTCTGAAAGACAGAACTCAGAAACTGGAGGAATGCTATGAAATAATTGAAAAAGTAAGATGCATACTACTTTGATCAGTTACAGGTTACCTTATATATGTATTTTCCCATGAAAATTGGACTTTATGCAGTAAAATAAACTGTTTATTTCACTCATGGGAAACTGGAAGGGTATTATTTGGTAAGCTGTTCAGTCTATAGAACTCAAATTTTAATTTGTGTATCTTAAAAAAAGTCTGAAAGATCATAGCTGCCTACACTCATTTCTAATGTTATTTTTATCTTGTTATCTTGTGTAAGGTTGATGTAACTTGATTAACAAAATTGTGATGTTGCACCAAGTCCCCATATACTAGTATATGAAGATAAATTAGTTCCTTTCTCATATAGCTGTCACAGCTCAGGTTTTCTGAAGGCTGTTGTAGACATCGCAGGCAGAGCTAAGTGCTTGCCAAGATCTGTAGCTGCAGGAACTGGTAAAAGGTGAAAAACCTCTTTCCATGCAAACTCAGAACTCTGGGAAGGGAAAGTAGATAGTGGAGGAGCAGTTTGAAATTGAAATCCCACGCTGAGTGAAATGTTAAAATGTCAACACTAGGGGTCAGTGTGTTGTTGTTATGGATTGGTTTTCCTGCTTTCTGAAACAATGGTAGTCACCCTTCTTACCTCTTCATCTCCTTTCCTCTTGCTCCTCATATTTCATTTAATGGTTTCTTTAAAATGCCCTTTCAACTTCAGTTTCTGTTTTAATTAAAAATAACAAGGTAACTTAACATCTGGATCACTCCTGGTTGCTTGCTTTAGTCATGGAATCATTTCAGCTGGAAAAGACCTTTAAGAGCATCAACACCAACCAGTATTTAACTCTACTAAGTCTGCTTCTAGACCCTGTCCCTTTGTACCACATCTCTGCATCGTTTGAACGCCTCCAGGGGTGGCAATTCAACCACCTCTCTGGGGAGGAGCCTGTTCCAGTGTTGAATAATCCCTTTAGTGAATGTTTATTCTAATATCCAACCTGCATGATTTCCCCTGGTGCAATTTGGGCAGAAGAGGGAAGGAGCCTGAAACTAGAATGGGAATGAACTTTTGTATGAGAAGAGCACTTGAATAGCTGAAGATTAGGTCTTGTTTTTTGAGTTCATGCCTTTGTCTTTGTTGGTCAGTAGCAGTAGGTTATCTAATCCTTGATTCTGTAGGTTTGCATATAGGTTCTCTCAGCTTTCTGCTTCTGGCACTTTGCTCATAATGTGGTCTTCACTAAGGTAAAAAATGAATGTATCTTGATTCTCTTGCTTTGAAATATGTTCTCAAAACGTATATTTCATCCATCTACTATCTGCCCTTTTTCACAAATTAGTATCTTCTGAAGGAGGACTAATGAGTGAGTTGTAGAACTCGAGTCTTGGACTTAGTGCTATATTGGTAGGCATCTTCTATTAATGTTTGCTTGGTGGTCATGCTATGGAGCAGGGAACTGCACTTGAAACATAGAGCTGGTATTTTGCAGGTGAAGATCTGTGGTCTGTAGGCTCTTTTCTAGATAATAAGCTGGTTTGTGGCTGTAATGTAAGACATGACATATTTTAACACACTGACTTATCAGTCAGTGAGAATGGGAGAGCTACCTGGTTGGTCTGAGTGCTCAGATCACTGGGTCATTGGTGTAGGTTCACATGAGGGCGTGAACTGGTGTCTAAGGTTTTAAAGAGTGGACAGAAATAAATATTTCTCAGGAAGTAAAATAAAAACAGTCTACTTGGCTAGGAGAGGAATACAGAGAGTTGTATTTAAATGTGTGTCACAAAATACAGAATCCATGAATCCTGAACACCTAATACAGGCACAAGATACATGAGAACTCTTCCCAAACCCTTTCCCCCAATCAAACTAAACCACAAAAGCCCAGTGCTCGTTTCTGCCCCCCCACCCCCTGTCATTGTCTTCCATTAGGCCCAAACAGGTCTTGATTGCACAGTAAGAAATTCAAGGTTACTTCTCCATTGTTTGCCAGATAAGGACTTCCTATGGAGAGCCAAAGGAAGGGAGAAAAAGAGAAAGATTTGGCTTTGCTGCCCACTTATAAAGTGATAGTAGAATTATGGGACTGGATAACAAAACTATGATTTCTGGAGTCTACCTCTTCAACTTCACTGGTCCTTCTAGAACTCAGCTCTGTGGCTTTAAAAGAACCTGGACCCCAAAACCACCAAAACTGACTTCCATCTCTGCTGCTGCATCAGTCATGAGGGCTTCAGCATGCTTAAAAATAACTCCCCTGCTTTGGTAGCTCAGTCATAATCATTTAGAACTGCTTAACAAGTGATTCTTGGGGAATTAAAGAGAATCTACACTAGCACACTTGAATTGCATTTGTAATCTTCAAATGTTAGCATTGATAGGTTTAAGGTTTCATTGGAAGGTTGTAGGATACAAAGGGAAATTACTTGTGTGATTCGATTTTGCTACCTTTACCAGCTGAATATCTCTTTTAAAGATCTTAAACTTTGTCAAGACCGATAACTACTGCAACCTTACACACATGTATGAATGGCAGCTTCTCCTTCTATTGTTTATGCATGCATAGATGCATACAAGCAGGAGCTGCTCTGATGCCTTCCTCATCTACTCCATGGGCAGCAGACACCTGCTAGATCAGGTTGCTCAAGGTGCCATCCATCTTCATTTTGAATGCTTTCAGTAATGAGGTATCTTCATTTTCTCTGGTAACCTGCCCTCAATGGTTGGGGAAAAAAAAAATTGTCCAAGTTAAATTAGTTTAAAATTATTGCCCCTTATCCTGCCACTGTGTCTTGAGAGACAGTATTTCTTCCATCTTATAAGCCTTCTTTTATTTATAGACAGCCACAGCAGGTCCCACTGGAAGATTGTCTTCTCCAGGCTGAACAATGCCAGCTCTTCTTTCTGTGTACTTTATCAGCTTTTACTTGGTTTTGGTAGTTACAGCTTCTGCAAAGAGTAGATTGTGTTACTTTTTCTTTACAAGTCCTGAAATGACAAAATTCTACTTAAATGAATTTCTTTTTTAATGTAGCATTTTTATGTGTCTTAAGGAATCATAGAAATACTCTCATAGAGAAAAATCTTCTGGGTAGCTTGTGCCTTTTGGCAAGGTTTATTGCTCAGGTATATTTGCCTGACTTTTATTTTTCCCATAATATGGACAAATCTATTTGAGCAATTGCTTTAGAATTACATGACAATGTGGCTAACTTTGTAGTATTAAATTTGTTCTATGAGATCTGGTTTTCTGGCAGACATCTGTATGTAGAGTATAGATACTTTGATTAATGTTCATACCACTTGTATTGCATAAAGGTACTGATTAAATCCATAAATAGTTGCAGTAATTCTTGCTTTGAGTGATTGTATCCAGTCTGTATGCACATTCTGTGGAGAGGAAATGAGTTTAAATGATGTGATGCCAGGTGACTTTTGTTTTGTGAGTTTAAGTAATGCATAAACTGTGATCGCTCATTATGTTGCCATGGTAATTAGTGAATGCTCTAGTATGTATGTTCATCCATAAACTAGCTTTGGACCTGTATAATTAATTCCTGTTGAAAATTTGCCTTTTTTCTGATCAGAAACACTCTGCTCCATTTTGTACCTCTTGAAATGTGAATTGCATGCAGAGGAAGTAGAACACTGCAGTGCATATTGCTTGACAAAATGCTGTACTAGCTGTGAAGCACAACAGGCTGTCTTGAAATTCCTTTTTGAGTGTGTTCCAAAGAGAGGTTTGTCTTAAGACAACATTTCTTCCATTTAATTTTTCTCCCCCTTTCCCCAGGATTTACTGCTTCTTGGAGCTACAGCCATTGAAGACCGCCTTCAAGCAGGTGTTCCGGAAACAATAGCCACGCTAATCAAGGCGGAAATTAAGATATGGATTCTGACCGGGGACAAGCAGGAAACAGCTCTCAATATAGGTATCCATCTTTCTGGTTACTCTGAATTTGTCTGATGTGTGGCAGATGCTAGATCTGCCCTGTGGAGTTTTAAACAATCAGGCCCACTTCCTAGAGGATAGTGCCTTGGTAGCAGGCAGGCATGTGCTAGCCTTTACTTTGGAGAAGGTGGAGGGGCTGTTGGCGTGAACTATTTTCTCTGAGTATCAAGTTATACTCAGTTCTTAGGGCAAAAGGGATGCTTATTTTGGTGAAGTACAGTTGGTATAGAGTGGTGTGGGTAACTGCATTCTGATGCAGAACTTGACCAGGCTGTAATGTTTCAGTTGAAGTGTATGTTATATGAAACTGCTTCCCAGCTGTTTACTTCTGTTAATGACTGCTATTTTTAGACTTTGCTGGAGTTTGAGATACAGTGGGAAACATGGTAGTACAAAGCATGTAGCTTGCGATTTCTTGCAAATATTGTCCCTTTATGACACCTCTGTCAGTCAAGTATGTTGTGATAGTGAGTGTATGGGTAGTGTTTAATGTGTTGTTCTATCAAGGCACAGTATTTCTATTCTTGCCTCAAACTGATACATTTCCAGTCAAATAGTAGTGTGTATTTTGGGAATAGGTATGCAATGTTTACTGAACTGCGTCCATGCCTTGAACAAGGAATTGGTCCCTACATTTGAGCTATACACCTTTCTCTAGAGCACTGCCTTACAATCATAGAATCGTAGAGGGATTTGCTTTGAAAGGGACATTTGAAGATTGAGTCCAATTCTCTTGGCAGGAACATCTTCAACTAGATCAGGTTGCTCAAAGCTTCATCTACCCTAACCTTAAACAATTCCCATGATGTAGTGTCCCCAACTTCCCTGGGCAACCTGTTCCTGTATCTTATCACTCCCATCATAGAAAACGTTTCTTCCTTATATCCAGTCTAAACCTACACTGTTTAACATTATTGGCCTTTGACCTGCCACTGAAGGCCTTGGGAAGAAATCTTTCTCATCTGTTTTATGAGTCTCTTTCATTGAAAGATCCCCCTCAAAGCCTTCTGTTCTCCAGGCTGAACAACATCAACTTTCTCATCCCTTTCTCATAGCAGAGATGTTCCAATTCTCTGCATTTGCAGCCATTCTCTGGACCCGGGCTAATAGGTCTGTGTTTTGTCTTATGCTGGGTGCCCAGAGAGGGATGCAGTACTCAGGAGGGTTCTCATGCTGAGTTTTCACCTACTGGTACCCCTGGGTATTTCTCAGCACGTCTGATGTACATTCATCTCCAAGTCTGTATGGATTGGTGATAGTCACAGGTGCTGGACTGTATACTTGGTCTTGTTGAACTTCCTTGAGGTTCTCATGGTCTGTGCCTCAAACCCATCAAGGTTTCTCTGGATGGCATCCCATTCCTCTGCTGCATGAACTGCACCACTCAGATTGCTTTCTAACAGTACACTCAGTTCATGCTCTCTATCATTGATGAAAATATGAAATGGCATTGGTTTCATGACTGGTCCTTGAGGGACACTACTTACTACTGGTTTCCCTTTGGATGTAGAGCCTTTGACTGTAGTTCTTTGGATGCATTTCATCTAGCCAATTTGTTACCTATCTAATAGTCTGACTATCAAACCCATATTTTTCCAGTTCAGAGGTAACAGCACTCGTGTTATGGTGAGCTGTGCTTTCATTATTGTTATTTTTTCACTTGGGAGAATGGAAGCAATTGGCAACCTTTTTCCCTGTATCCCTATGTGAAGTTTGAGCAGTCCTTATGTGCCCTTTCTAAACACACAGGATAATCATTCTTGCCTCAGATGCTGGATTCTGTATGCCTACAGTATGAACGTGCCTGTGGGCTATGATCTTGAACTCTGGTTCAGGCGCTCTTTCTCCCAGGGCTCTTAAAGGGAAAGAAGTCCCAGAAGCATCTGATAGATCTGCTTCATGGACTTTTAGTCAGATTTTTCAAGAGCTTGATATCAGCTTACAGGTGTGGATTGACATTTTATATTTGGCTTTGAACCAAAAGTTCATTTTATTCTACTAAGAAGCACTGACAAATATGCCCTGTTCTTAGTTTGTTTTTGCTTACTATGTCAGTATTATCAGTAGTAACCATTTCAAGCCTATTGTGGAACTTCAAAATATTACTACAAATGGCAGTTATCTTACAGTGGCCATTGTGCTTCATGCTACTGCTAGATTTTAGCATCTTTGTAGTCTCAATACTGTACATAAAGTATGGATCTCATGTGAAATGTTGCTAGACTTGAATTGTGTTCTCCTATTCCTGTCTTGATCTCCTTCCTGTTTAATTTGATGACAGGATGCAAAATGACCTCAACTGTAGGATTAGTTCATTAGTTCTGAGTCTGACTTTCAAGATGCACAGGAGAGTAACTTTGTTTTTTCCACAGCTTTTTTGTTTTTTTTTTCCCCCAGCTCCACTTGTCTAGTCGCATCTTGTTTGTTTTGGAAGAGGTAAAATGAAACAGTGAGCAGAGTTACAGAAATTATAGCTTGCTATTGCAGCTGCTCTTCCAGTCAAATGCTACTACAAAGCCCTTTTGAATTAGGTGTGCTCAACTTGTAGGAGCCTACTGCACAAGGCTCTTGCCATTCCCTGGGGAAAGAATGTGGCATGCAACTGCTTAAGTTTGTAATGTTCTTTCTGCTGTCATGGCTTAATTGCAGTTAAAACTTAGTCCCACACAACTGTTTGCTGGTTCAGAAGGGTAAAGGTGAGAAAACTCAAAGGGTGACATAAAGGTAGTTTAATAGGTAAAACAAAAGCCACATATACAAGCAAAGCAAAAGAAGAAATTTATTTGCCACTTCCCATTCACAGGCAAATACCCAGTCATCTTCAGGGAAGGAAGGCTCCACCATGCTTAACAGTTACTTGGGACCATAAATGCTATCACTCTGAATCATCCCTTTCTTCCATCATATTCTCTCAGCTTTACATTCTGAGCATCATATCCTATGGTTTGAAATATCTCTTTGGTCAGTGGAAGTCAGCTGCCCCAGCTGTGCCCCCTCCCAACTTCTTGTGCAAGCCGGATTGACTTACAGGTGTGCAGTATGAGAAGCAAAAAAAAGCCCTTGACTCTGTGCAAGCCCTGCTCAGCAGTAGCTAAAGCATCCCTGTGTTACCAACGTGATTTCCAGTGTGTATCCAAAATATAATTTCATACCAGCAACTATGAATAAAATTCACTTAATTCCAACCAAAACCACGCTTCTCAGCAGAAATAGGTTCAGGCTGAAGAACCACTTCCCTAACTCTTAAAAATGGCAGACCAACATTTTTTTTCTGAAGCCAGCATTTTGTCTGTACCTTTTGAAGCCTTGTTACTCAGTTCTGTAGTACCGGCTAAGATTTGTTCATAGGCTGTATGAGAGGCTGTCTGCAAAGCTTTCATGTTGCAAGCTGCACTGTGAGAATATATTGGATCCTTTTTCTTGTGGTGCATGAGTGCAGTGTCACTCTGTGTTAGTCTCTGAAGCAGAGAGTAAATTTTAACTCATTAACACGAATAAGATGAAAAGGTATCTGCAGTGTTGCACCTGATACCCATATTCCACCTATGAAAATGAAGAGGAAAAAAATGTGGGTAATCTAACCTGATGACTGAAAGTGCATGATTATGTGATACAACCATAATTTCCACAAAAGAAGATGAGGGATTTGCTTTCTTGACAGAAGTCATTCAAGCAGGCATGTGAACCCTGGATTACACCTACAAGACTAGTCCAATTATAAATGTTCTGGAGCCTGGGGAAATCATTTGCATTCCAATTGAGTAGCCAGTGTGGCCTTTTTAAAGAATTGAATCCCACAGGAAATAAGTCTAGGCTTCATTTTCTTCTTGCCATTGTGAAATAAGGAGAGAGACACTTAATCTTTTCACATCGACTATGCTGTTACGCTTTTGAACCTGTTGGCTTTCCAGTGGTTTGTCATGAGGACTTTACTCTTACACTGCAGTTGCCTTCAGTCTCTCCCCATTTAAGAGAAGCAAAAGACTCACTGAGACCTCATTTTATTTGACATCAGTTGTTTAAACTGGCTGTGATTTGTGTCTACACAAAAGCACAGTAGAAATAAAAAATAATTTATATTTTTTTCTGTATGACTTAGATAAAAAAAAAAGTTATGTGCTTGCAATAAATGTGTTTTTTTGCTGTTGTATTAAGCTATGTGACTAGCAATCCTAAGAGAATTTAAATGAGCTTTCAGGATAGTGAAAGGAGAGCAGTCTGATGCAATTCCATTTCTCTTGCTGCTAATTTAAGCAGTAGTTAAGATACTTGTTCTGTGAAGGCCAAGTATATGTATCTTGGATGTGACTGTTTTGTGTAAATGACCATTGTGTGGCATTGGAACCAGCATTTCAATGACAGTGTGTAGTAGTGTAGCTCTTGGCTTTTACCATTACATAAATACAAGACTTTTTTCTGTCTTCAGAGTTTTTGCTTTGAATTTTGGTGTCATGACAAATCTAAAGAGTTGCATTCTCAGTGATGCTCCTGACCATGGCAACTTGCTCTTCTTCCATTCCCCTAAAAGTAATCTAGCATGACTACCTGGTGCCTGTACAAGTTGGTAGGAGAATTCTGTCACTGATAGTCTAGTTTTTAATGAAGCTCAAGACCTTCCAGGCTCACCTCTCAAGCAAGGAATGTTCATGTAAATTGAATGTAGGCTAAGGGGACTGAGTAGCACCAACTAATTCAATGTGTGACATAGCTACAACTGTGCATTCAGATCTGTTCCAATAATGTCTTAAAGGTAATTCTGCCTTTGTGTGTGGGGAAAAAGAAGTTAGAGACTGTTGTAAAGTCATAGTCTGTGTTTATTGCACTTAGTTCATACAGCATTTCCTTTTGTTAAAATATGTGATGTATTTGGAAACACAGATAAAATGCAGTCTGTGTTGCTAGTAGAAGTTGGAGAATGTACTATATGTGTACATTTCCCGTAGCCTGTTCAGGAGGAGTAACTGCACAGTGAACTTTTATCAGGTCCATAAATACCTTCCTTAAAGTTTAGCTAAACCCTAAGTGTTCTTAAAATGTGGATTTTTTCTTTTTCTCTTGCAGGCTACTCTTGCAGACTCATTTCACAGAGTATGTCTCTCATTCTGGTCAATGAGGATTCATTAGATGTAAGTAAGCAAATTCAGTTGTAATTCTTGACAGAGGGAAGTGTTGTGAACAAAAGGGAATGCTTTTGTGCTTTCTTGTTTTGCTTCTATAATTTGCCTTTAAAGGTAGCAAGGTAAACAATGATAAAACAGAGTGGCTTGTGTAAATGTACTCATGAGGTGTCCAGTTCTAAGCTATAAAGATCATACTGAAGTCTTGGGATGTGAAACTCATTAGGTCTGTGGGTTTGTTTCTGCTGTGATCTGATGAAGCCTGACAATTCATCAGGAATATAATTAGGCTTTCATGTATGTATATATATAAAAAAGTAACATGTCTTACAAAATGAAACAAGCTGAAAAACTAATTTCAACTTTAAATTGTCTTCAGCATTGTGTGGAATAGCTGTAACTAAACTGATGCCTGAGCAGAATGTATTGTGAGCTTGACTATATGCATCTCTTGAGATGTAAAAATGGGATTAACAACTGCCTGCATTTTCTGTGTTCCATAGGTGTATGCAAAAAACCAACTAAGTAAATCATGCTCTTGGTACAGTATCTTTTTCATTGCTGAGGAAAAGTAGAAGCTAAAGCTAATTTTATCTGTGCACTGAACATTCTTTAAGTCCTGATAGATCCTTCTCCTTTTTAGTCAAGTCTTTGATTCTTCTCTTGAAATGTGAGAAAGTGAAGGTCTGTGACAGCTGGCTTAGATTCAGTAGATCCCATGTGATGGTAGAAGTACTGTTTTAGCAAGAACTCATTGTTAAGACCATATCTCTTCAGCTTGCTCTGTGTGCAGTTCATGGACTGTGTGTGTGGCTTCTGGGGAAGGAATGCTGACAGCCACCTTAACTGCCTCACAGTGCCTTTCAGAGAGTCAGCTGCATATTTGATAGCTTCACTTGACAACCATTGCCTCAGTATATACTCTAAATGCCAAACATGGTATCAAAGTGAAACTTGTCCTTTTTACTCTTATCTTAGTACCCATCTACAGAAACAGAAGTGGCTACCAGAGAGGAAGTGAAGCCAGTGAAAAATAACAGCTAAACAATATAAAGTACAGATAATGCAGAAAGATAGGAACTAGTAAGCAAGCACAGGGGAAATCTCCTGGTTTAAAATATCTGAAGGCTTATTTTAATTCCTTACTCTACTTAACAAATGTGCTTTGATGTCTTCAGGTCTTCAAATATTCTACTTTTTCCCCAAAAATTAGCCAAGAGGTGTGAAGGAAAGATTATGCAATGTGAGAACTGAACTGGGGGAATGTGTAATTGACCAAGGTATCTCCTCTGTTTCCCATGTGATGAATTTGCAAATATTGAAGAATACCAAAACTTCACTTACAGTGATAGGCAGGATCCCTGTGGAAATAAATTAGAAGAGGTGGAATAATAATTTCCCTATTAAAGGACAATTATAGACGGGGTTAAAAAGGCGACAGACGTTACTGATTTGCTAAATCTTGGATCCACTGCCTGGTTTCAGGTTCAGGTCTTTGATGTAGTGGTGGGAGGACAGACATGATGAGCCATCTCTGGTGTCTGGGGTATGGAGACTAGAATTAAGTGAGTAATAGTAGGGCAAGCAGTTAATTTCTTAAGTAAATATTGTGCTCGTCTTCTGGGGTTTTCTGCTAGCTACTTGAGAAATGGAGACTCAAAGTCTGGAAAGCTGAATGCAGAAGTATGTATTTTTGCAGTGGTATTCAAAAAATAAGAGTTAATCTCTGGGTTTTAGCTCCAGAGGGTTAATTTCAACTTCTAGAGCAACCAGACCTCCTGAACAGCTATATTACAGATTGAAAAAAAACAGAGTAATTAGCTGAGAAGCTGAAAGGATTGAACAGTCTAGGAAGACTTGAGCTGGTGTTAGTCTTTATGATATGGATTAAGGTAAGGAGAAATTATTTAAACTACTGTTAGTGAAAGGATAGACTATCAATAAAAAGTATGTTGACAGTGTTGGCAGATTCAGCTAATCAAGTCTCCACTACAAACACCTGTCAAAGGTATGTTGACAAATATTCCATGATCATAAAGGAGGTAATTGGTCATATGTAAAACATAAAAATATCGCTAGGGTCTCCTACTGTTGCAATGACAGAAAGCATTTCAATTAGAGAGTTGAGGGTAAGGAGCCACTTATAAAACCCTTGAGGACTTTGTGTATTTTTTTTTTTTAATTTTAAGAATGGGTATGGAAGACTTTCTGACTGTACAGGTTACTGTCATTAAGATGGATCTGTTTTTCAAATAAGAGCAATTAGTTATGCTAGAAGAAAGAGAGATTGAGCAGGACACCATCAGTCTAATGACTTACTAGTGAGAAGCCTGGATCAAACATGGATTGTCAAAGAATGATTTCCCTCCTTTCTTTGTCTGACCTCTGCCAATATAGGGAAAAAAAAAATACAGTGAACTTTTTATCAGGCATACTTTGAAAATCCCTAGATAAAAAAAAAGAAGAAATTCTATCATTTTTTCCCGCCTTCTATCCAGTTATGTAGCTGTAAGAGATCTGTGGAATACCAATCGCACAGCAGCTGTTCCTAACTTGGAACTGCAGTGCTGCTGATGGCTCATGTCAAATTGAATGATTTACACCTTGATTTTGGCCTTGACTGCACTGATCTGTAGTACATTCAAGGACTCATTGTTGCCAATAGCTAAACATACTTTACAGAACTCAATGCTAAATGCGTACCTTGGTGAATTAATGTTGTGTGGTCCTTTGTTCATGTAAAGTAGTGATGGGGAGAAAGGGGAGTGGAAAGAACTGAGTGTTTCCACCTGTGTATAGCAATATATATATTTCCCACCTAATTTTCACTGATTCATTCTGATTTCCCTTTCATGAGCCTAGAATGTGAGATCGTAACAGTGCTAGAAGCCATAAAAGATTGTTGTCTTTATTTTTCAGACTTTCATTTGTATAAGTTTTTCTTGAAAATAACATTAGCTAAATTTCATAATTACAGAAGCCTGAGAACATTTCTTGTCTTGTAACTCTAGAGAGAAAGCAGGGTTGGAGATGACGAGCTTAATCACAGCAGTACATGTCTCTGGCAGAGGTTATAAGAAAGGGGTTATGGCTTCTGTTGAAGTGATTTGAGCTTGAAAAGTGACAGCTGTTACACAGCATACCCTGTACAGAGTTGAGAATTTCAAGCATAACACACATTTCTGGACCATTTCAGTATTAAATGCAAATTCTATGCTTGAAATGGCCTATAGAAGAACACCACAGCTGATTCATACTGAGTGATGCAGAGTCCTTAAAAAAATCACTGAAATGAGTAGGTTTTAGCAAAAACAGCAGGTGAAATGGTACCTATTTTTCTATTTATTTACATTCTAGTTAGACACTTGACCATAGGAAAATGGAGCTCTGTTGAATGTGTTGCATGTTTTAATTTTCCTCTGTTGCCCTTCATCTGGTAGCTATTCCAGTAACTCATGTATGGTAGACTTTGGCTATAGAATCCAGCCTTAAAGCTAGACAGGGAACAAGTCAATGGGAAGTTTCAGAACATTTAAAAAACATCAAAACACACAGAACAATCACCAAACTCCCTAAGCAACAAAGCCAAGTATACAGCAAAAAAAACAAAAAACCCCAACCAACAAGCCCCCCACCCCCAACAAAAAATCCCAAACACCAAAAGCAACAATAAAAACAAAAACCAAAACAAAACAAAAAAATCCCTACAAACCAACCAACTAAGAAAACCTCCACAAAACAAAGAACCAACTAACCAGTGACAACCAAACTCCTACAAGCTCAAGCAGAAAAATCACAAAAGAAAACAAAAGCCCACAAACACCCAAAACAACAAACAAGTGGCAAGCCCCAAACCAGACAATAACAGTCCCTGCCAAGCAAAAAGCAGAAAGAGAAGTGGAGAACTACAGCATTCCAAACAGACCTTCATTGATAGAAATTGGTATTTTAAGTGAAAGAAATAGGTCATTGCATGGTCCATCATGAAGATATACCTGATCTTGAAGGCGACTGTGATGTTTTAGCTCAGATCTTATTTTTTGAAATAAAACACGACCAGAGAACTTTAAACTGGTATATCAAATATGTTTTGTGTTATGTCAGTCTTGTGTTCAAACCAAAGTAATTTTGGTTTTCTTTCTTTGAAGTACATTTAGCTGTATTTTAATGTGAAACTGAGATCTGATGAAGTCTAAATGTAGGACTCTTATGTGTTTTGCTAATATTGGCCATAGGTTCTTTCAATTCTGAAGGAAGTGTCTTTAGCTACATGTTGCCATTTTTTTTTCAAGTGTAGGATTTCCATTGTAATACTTTTATATGTCGTACTTGTAATGGAAATTGTCTTCTGCTCAACTGAGCCTAAAATATACCAGTAGATTTCACACTGAAATTCTGTAGCAGTATTTTTAATATATTCCACCACTGAAATCCTTTAATGCTAAAAATGAATTTTTACAAGATCCAAGTTGAGCTTACAGCCTTTAAATATTGATATACTTTCCCCTTTGTGCGGTCCCTGTGTGACTTTTTTTGCCGACCTCTGCTCCTTGGCATGCAGCAGCAGGTGAGATGTGATCGAACAACTGTCTTGGCTTGTTTTTGAGAGCTAAATTTTTTTCGGAATCATGCAGTTGAGGGGAAAAATCAATCATTTCTGTTCTCTTCAGAGAACTATGGGGAATAGAAAAGACTAATCCCTAGCTTGATTCAGATGAATTCTAAAAACTTAGCATAGTAATCTGCAAATGTTTATTCCTTACAGACTTAACTACTTGCATACATATGCTCACTTGGTTTTCCTTTCTTTTTCCTAACAAAGCTTTTTCAAGTGAAAGTATTTTTAGTATGAAATTTACCTTGAGTGTAATTTTTTTTGACTGTTTCTTTTTAATTAGATTGGAAGCACTGTAAAAGCCTTTTTTTTTATTGTAGCTCTTAACCTGGACAAATTTCTTTCACTGGCATTTCATAGAAGTTGAGTTTTGAGAGCAGTGAAAGGTCAATCTGAGGAAGGGAAATTGGATGACCTGGAGAGGCCCTGAAAGAGTGAGGTTGCAGCTGAGGAATGTTTATGTGTTCCTCCACCCTGCTTTCAGTGCTGTAGGAAAGAGAGCTGGTAACTGTATCAGTTGTTTATGTATGGAATTGTGCTTAAAAGTAGTGTAACGGGCAGAGTTGTGCATGGTATTTGGATGTGATGTAGTCCTGTTGGTACAAATGGAGCTGAAGCATTGAATGTGTCCTGCAGACTTGGTGTTGTGCGTAAATATGTAATAAACAACAGTCAGTGTAAGAACAGTCAGTGCCACTGTCTGCCGATGAGAATCTGACTAAAAGTAGGTGCATAGAAGCAGATGGTGGCCTCCCTTCGTACTGTGCTCGCTCAGCTGTTATCTTTTGGGTGTTTTGCTGCTTGGGTGAACTACTGAACACGACTAGCAATAAACCTCTTTGTGGTGCAATGGTGCTGTGTACTGTTCTTTATAAACAAAATTTCACTGTAGCTTGTCTGTAGTGATGAGGGGGGAGAACCTGGGAAATAGTTGTTTTCTTTGTCTATTCTGGCAGAATAGCGTTACTATGAAATTCTATAACCTGTATGGAAAACCTCTTAAGCATGAGAATTTCATTGGATTTATCTGATGACTTCCCTGACCTCCATTCTTCTGGACACACTTCCTTCCCACACTTCGAATGAATCAGAGCTCTCATCTGGTCTCTACATTTACCCGTATGATGGAAATAAGTAGGTTTTGTTGGGTTGCTGCCTAAAACTTTTTCTAATAACCATTGGGGAAACTTAGACTGTCTGCAAAAGGAGGAAAATCTGGGGATTAGCCTATCAAAAATAAATTGTCTACCAGTATGTCTGTCTTCAAGCTAAGGACATGATTATATAGTAGTGTTCTCTGTACTATTCTTACCAGGATGGAAAGATTGATGTAGCTTTATGATTTTCCTAGGAAAGATCTTGGCTTCACAGGCACTTCTTCAGTGTAGATGGTATGCAAGGTGGTGTTTTGGAGTTTTCTGTCTTGTTTTGTTTTGATGTGGGTTTTTTTGGGGGGTGGTTTAGATTTATATGTATAAATCTGTATTTCATATTCTTGAGCCAAACTACAGGAGACATTGCTTGTGAAGCTCTGGAAAACTTAGGTGTTGCTTTTCAGATCCTGAAGCTTCTACTCTCAGAAAAAAACAGGATGTTTGTATCTTCTCTGTGGCATCATGCTGATTATCCCCATTCCTTGGGAGTAAAGCCATTGTCAACTTTTCAGACTAAAACCAAAATTAACTACTACTAGGAACTCTGAAGCATTGCTATCATACACTTCAATCATTTTACAAGGTAGTATGGTGTGCAGTTAATTGCTGAGAAGATGAGTCCTGCACTAATGCTTTGTAGATTACATCTTGTGTGTTGCACAAGTGGTGAAACTGGCATCTTTGGTTGTTTGTTGTGTTCTGTCCTTTGCCCAAGTAGTGTCAGACAAAGTTACTTATTCTGAAGAAATTATTTATGTGGACAAGTTCAATTTTAGCAAACTGTCAAGCTCTCCTTCAGGAAGGCATCTGGGATGCTCCTCTGGTGTATTGCAGCTAATAAGTTACTTCAATTACCAGACAACCTGGAATTGTAATCAGCTCTTCTGTGTAGTACAGGGAATTTATAGAGGAAGATAATTAGGAGAAGTAGGAAAATAATGTATTTCTTTATGATACTAAATTCTTTTTGCTGTTCAGATTCCTGTGTTTTCTTAATTTAGAAATGCACATTAAGCAAATAAGGAGTTATACAAAGAATAGTTGTGTAGTAGTCAGAAGTCTTCAAAACTATTAGGTAGTAAAGATGCAGTATTTTTTTCTGGTTTGTTTTTGATGAACAAAAGAATCTTTCATAACTCCTGTTATTGGGTAATCTGCATATAAAGTTAGTTGTATGGATGTGGAAAATATACATGTTCTTTATGTGAAAAGCTGCTTTAGTTTGAGCCTGCTGCATAGGATTTAATTTGTAAGAGTATAGGTGTTACCTGGACCTGTAAGTTTAAGTACACACAGGACTGTGTGACTTGAGTACTAGATTACCATTTTTGGAGGAAGTTAATACTAAGAGGTTTGAACTGTGAGCAGTGGAGAAGTTCAGCTGTGTGGGGTTTTTTGTTTATTTCATCCTGCTTTTCCTTTTTGGCATTTCTCTCTGGCACTATTCTGTTTGCATGCAGTTGTGTGTTTTTTGGCATAGTTGTAGTTGGTTTGGATGAGCTAGGGACACTTAAATCTGAAGGAATGTGAGACTCCTCTCAATTCTTAACACCATGTTTCTCAATCTGCTTTCTGTAGCTGGAAAATAGACATGGCTATTTAGAAGACTCCAATGCTCTCTTTCCTATATTCCTTTTCCCTTCATTTTTGAAGTTCCGATAGTGATTGCATTTGACAAGACCCAGAAAAAAAATCTTGCAGCTCTAGGCTGCAGGTGTTGTAGCAGCTGAAAACTCATTCTGCTAATGCTCTGACCTTGCTATAAGACAGAATAGATTGTGTTACATAAAAACAGAAAGAAAGGATGTTCCCTGAGTTCCATATAAAATTTACTGTCTCTGCTGTGTGAGTTAACAGATATTAGAGAAAGATGTCTGAGAACAAACATTATCTGAAAACTGCTAATGATCTTTGCATTTGCGAATCAGTAGATGATTCCTGCATGTGATCCAGACCGTATTTCTGTTAAGTAGCAATATAATAAGGGCTTCAGACCTGTTTGCTTTCGAGATGGGTTCTCTGCAGCATACTGCTGTTTCTTTGTAATAAGCACAAGAGACCATGAAAACATAAGAATGCATTATGTGTGATAGCAGGGTTTCATTAAATGAGAAGCTGCCCTTGAAATACAGTTTTTGCTTATGTTAAAGCATGATGGTTTGTTGCCTAGGGGAATAAGATTAAATGTGTGTCTGATTGGTAGGTAAATGAGTTATGGATACTCATCCTTTTGACTGACATGGCTAATACTGCCCATCTGTAGAAACAATTCATATTTTTATATTGAGGAGTAAGAACTAAATATTCATTTCCTCTTATATTTATTTTCCTATCTGATTCTCTTTTTTCATTTAAAAAGGAAGAGGAATCTTTTTTTTCCATCATGTTTCTGTGGCTGTTTTTAAGCATAAGCCATCTTCCTTTCTGGGTGCAGAGCCAGTGTAAAGCAATGGCATTTATCACCTGAACCGCTGACGTTTTAAGATAGTGGAGAACTACTGCTTCAGGATAAGAATTAGGGTGCTTCTTGGTCATCTCTTTGGAAAACAAAGTTAGAATGGTATAGGAGCCTGTGATTTTTATGTGTTTATCTGACTTGCAGGTTTGTTAATAAAAACTTTTCTGGAAATGATTTCCTTTTTCTTAAGAACTAGAGAATCATTCTTGTAGATGAAGCTTGATTACTGCAAGCCTGCTAATGGGTTACATAGGAGTGAATTTCCTTCACATGAGAATTAAGGGAAAATATTATTCATATTTGCTTGAAGCTAGAGGAAGTTCTAGTGAGTTTTTCTAGGCTGATGGGTATGTCAGAAACTAGAATTAAGCAATTCTCCAGCTGTATGAAATAAATAGCTGCTTATGTATGTGTTTATTCTGCCTTGTAACCTTATTCATTAGAATAGAACTTATCAGAGAAATCTTATAGAAGTCTCTACGGTTTTGAAGTGCCTTTGTCCTGAAGATACATGCTGATTTTTAACTGGAGAACATGCCAAGGTATGATTTTTATCTATGTCGCTCCAGTCATTTAACTGAGGTAGTGACACTAGTGTTAGTTTTGCTCTGGTGATTAGAAAGCAATTTAAGACAAGCTATGATTGAAGTTAGGTAGGTAGTGCAATCTCTTCTCTGTAATTTCAAGATAAAACTAATTTGGATATCTTGCATTTTCAAATAATATCCAAATCCTGATATTACCATAACCCATGTTTTAAGCAGGTCTAAAGTGGCAGTTCTAAAATGTTAGAACTTAATGTGTTTTTTAAAAACTTTGGGAATAGGAGTGTTACTCAGAGCTCAGGTGATTTGGATGTCCTCTTGAAGCTTCCATTGTGCAGAGGTGTGATATGTATGCTTGTCACGTATTCTGGTATTACAAGGCAGGAGTGCATTTTTTAGCATCTTGACAGCTCTGGACAGCAGAACTATGGTGTTGCAAAGACTTTGCAACTAGTTGTGCCATCATAAGTTTAGAATTGGGGTTATCTCTTAATTCTTGGCAAACTTGAGTCTTCTACTCCTCTTGTGTATTCCTTTGGTCCTTCAAACCGTAAATAGGCTAATTTGGCAACAGACTCAAAATCCATGGATAACTTAATTATCCACTTATGCTGCTGTGTACTCCCTCTCACCCCACTATGATAAAAGCAAATAGGGCATTTGAGTTGAGGAGTGGTAAAACATCCTATGAGCATGTTTTTTTTTGTAATCTGTGTTGTGGCATGCCTCACTTAAGTTTAACATGTATGTCACAAAATACATTTATCTTAGTAACTGAAGCATACTCCTCAAGCTCTGGCAAAGCCTCCTGTTGAGCTGTCTGTTCTGTGGTGAGATGCTCTGTAAGTCTTTCAGGTTTTTTTTCTCTACTTTTTTAATGCTGCATTAATAGACATCTTGTGAGAGATTGTGTGGCAGAACTAGCTGTGGAATTTTAAATTAGTAGTTTTTCATCCTTTTAATTTTCTTCCCTTTCCACCCCTTTCATAAACCTTGAATTTATGCATATGCCTGAGCTGTCATATTTTAGACTTCGCAATTTGCCCATAGTTCAGAGAATGAAAAGTATGTTCTTACAAGAACATGGTGTTTGTGTACATCAAGGCAGCTCTCATGCATCCTTATATTTTCTCAAATGAGCTTCTTAAGGTACTCTGTTTTTTTGATCCCACTAGTCTTATGGGAGCAGGGATAAGTCTTAATGTTTTCAACCAAATTAAACTTTAAAGCAAAAAAAGGTATGATACTCATTTTATGTTAATGTCTTCTAATGACAGAGTAGACCACGTGTATTACCCTTTGAGAAATGTTATTGGTAAAAAAATATTTTTAGTTTTCATTAAGTTATTCTAAAAAAACCCAATACAGCATCAAAAGGCCCTCAACATAATTATAAAAAAACAATAATCAAACTGGGGAAAAACCTACCAAAATAGTCAAAACCCAAAGTGCTCTTTCAGTTAGTTTATAAATACAGCATATTGTCTTGTGTAGCTTTTTAGTCTTCTGGATTATTACTCATTAATTAAAGAGAAAAAAAAAAGAAGCATGTCTTGCAGAGTTACATAGATTATATAGATAAACATTCTGCTGTTGGGCTAAGGACAACCACATTAGTACCCATAAACCAGATGACAAATGAGTTCTTTGCAGGGAGCACTGCTGTGAGGTGTGGCTGCTCTAGTACTTAGGGAATGGTTTAACGTTTTGGTTTCATGCTGTGATGTTTAGCCACAGAGAATTCTGAAGGAAAATACATAATTACTAGTTCGTCTTTACAAGGCATATCCTGGCAGTATGGTGACTCACAGACAAGCTGTCCACAGTCTCTTTTGACAGTTTGCTATTGCATTCTAACATTTGTGAACAAAATTGTCAATTGTAAGCTCAGTTCTAATAGCCTTTAATTGATATAGGAAGCAACTTTTTGCTGTAGGACTTGAGAGAAGCCAGGCCACATCTTCCTGCCACTTAATCCAGGGTAATGTTGTGAAATGAGGAATTCTTCATTATTTTATTTTTTAAAAAAGTAAGAATTGGTCAAACTTTACTATTACTTGCCGAAACGGTGCTGGTACTGGACAGTAGCACACATTTTGCTTTAACAGTAATGTGTGTGCGCCACAAGCATTTGACAGTGTGTCAAAGGACTAACATTTTTGATCACTGAAATTAAGCATTCATAGTTTTTCCTGGCTGAGATTAACAATGTAGAATGCATCTAGCGTGTATATTTATTTTATCCTATGCGTTGTTATTGCATTGGTGGTTAACTGGATGCAGGTCTCAGGCCTTCCTTGAAAACCTGTTCAAGGAAGCAATTCTGTCAAAATGGCAGTAAAATCTGGCTTTGTCCACCCTGTAAGCATGACTTATCTAAAGATAAAAAATAGACAGTATGTTCCCAATTTATAACAGTCTCTGAGAATTAAACTATTTTGTAATTAGAGGCTTTCAGTTCCATATCTAATAAACTGGATTTAACTATTTCTTGATGAGTCAGGCAGTACTTGGAATCACTGTATAGACTTCAGGATTGTGTTTTACAGTCAAATTATGATACTACAGCTGAGAAATAAAGAGGTTCTGAAAAAACTAAATGAGAGTTCCTTTTTGGGTGCTGTGGACTTCAAGAGAGTACTGACATTTCTATGACGACCAAGACTTTTGGAAAGGTACTTACTGTTCCCCTATGGAAATTCTCATAAAGCGCTCAATAATCTGAAGTTAAAGCCTGGTTATCTTCTCTGTTTTGGTAATGTTCAATATGTGTGTCTTCAGATCCTTTAGTGACACTTTCTGGTGAGGTAAAGGAATAGTTCAATAGAAGGCACTTTTACTTTCTTATATGACACCAAGGTGTGTGGTGCAGCAGACAGGCTGGAGGGCAGGGGTGCCATCCAGAGAGACCTGGATAGGCTGGAGAGGTGGGCACAAGCCCATCTCATGAGGTTCAACAAGGCCAACTGCAAAGTCCTGCATCTGGGTTGAGGCAATCCCAAGCACAAATACAGGCTGGGCATTGACTGGCTGGAGAGCAGCCCTGCGGAGAGAGACTTGGGTGTGCTGGTGGCCAAGAAGCTCAGCGTGAGCCAGCAGTGTGCACTTGCAGCCCAGAAAGCCAACCAGATCTTGGGCTGCATCAGGAGAAGTGAGGCTGGCAGGTTTAGGGAGGTGATTCCACCTCTCTCCTTTGCTGTGGTGAGACCCCCGCTGGAGTACTGCATCCAGTTTTTGAGCATCTATTACAAGAGGGATGTGGACATGCTGGAGAGTGTCCAGAGAAGGGCCACGAGGACGATCAGAGGGCTGGAGCACCTCTGCTATGAGGACAGTTTGTGAGAGTTGGGGCTGTTCAGTTTGGAGAAGAGAAGGCTCTCAGGTGACCTTATTGTGGCCTTCCAGTATCTGAAGGGGGCCTGTAAAAAAGCTGGGGAGGGACAGGACTAGGGGGAAGGGAGCAAAGCTGGAGGTGGGGAGATTCAGACTGGATGTGAGGAGGAAATTCTTCACCATGAGAGTGGTGAGATTCTGGAATGGGTTGCCTGGGGAGGTTGTTGAGGCCTTATCCCTGGAGGCTGTATGAGGCTCTGTCCAGCCTAATCTAGGGTAGAGTGTCCCTGCCCATGTCAGGGGGGTTGGAACTAGATGATCCTTGTGGTCTCTTCCTACCCTGACTGATGCTATGATTCTGTATTTACTTGAAACAGGGAAAAAAAAAAGATTTGCCACCCTAGAAGGATAATTGGGATGTTAGCATGATCTCCCTGTATGCCCTTCTTGTTAGAAGTGTAGCTGTAGAACATTGACATTCCTTGGATAACTCCTTTTGAGCAAGTCTTGTCTACTAAGGTGAGAACTTCAGTTGTGGAGTATTCTACTTTGAGGCTGCTGCTGGCTCATGTTCAAGTAGAGTAGAAGTTAATGCTTGTGTAGACCTTGATTTAAGCATTTTCATTCTCTTAAGGCTGTAATCTACAGCCTGTATATGGTGTTAGACTGATCTGCTGTGACACTCCAGCAAACTAAGTGACCCCTGAGACAAGTGGAAGCTGACATGTTTTTCAGCATGTGATTGTATTGGTAGTGGATTGACAATATCCAAATTGTACCAGAGAACTGAGAAACGATGAGTGCTCAGTGGAAAGCTGCATGTAAAATATGTCTGTTTTCTGTATTCAGCAAATCCAGCACATTAGAAGAAAGGTTTAGTCTGTTTTGAAAGATGGAGGAATTTCATGTTTATTATTAAGTTTTTGCAGCTGAAGTATGGAAATAACTGAAACTGTAAAATACAGTGATTGGTAGAAAGACAACATATAAAGCTGGCCAAGCCACCCTCCATCCTCTGTCAACAGTCGTGGCTCTCTGGAGCGTCCCTTAAAGACTGGAAGCTGGCCAGTGTGGTGTCCATCCACAAGAATGGCCAGAAGGAGGAGCCAGGAAATCACAGACCTGTCAGCCTGACCTCAGTGCCAGGCAAGGTTATGGAACAGGTCACCTTGAGTGCAATTACACAGCACTTGTACAGGATGGCCAAGGGATCAGGCCCAGCCAGCATGGGTTAGGAAGGGCAGGTCCTGCCTGACCAACCTGATCACCTTTTGTGATCAGGTTACCTGCCTGCTGAATGCGGGGGAAAGGCTGTGGATGTAGTCTACCTGGACTTCAGCAAAGCCTTTGACACTATCTGCCACAACAAGCTCCTGGCTAAGCTGGCAGCTCATGGCTTGGACAGATCCACTCTGAAATGGGTCGAGAACTGGCTGCAGGGCTGGGCCCAAGGATCAGTGCTGGGCCCCATCCTGTTCAATGTCTTTATTGATGACCTGGATGAGGGGATTGAGTCCATCATCAGTAACTTTGCAGATGACACCAAGTTAGGAGCAGGCGTCAATCTGTTGGAGTGTAGGAGGGCCTTGCAGAGGGACCTGGACAGGCTGAATGGGTAGGCAGAGGCCAATGGGGTGAAATTTAACAAGGCTGAGTGCAGGGTTCTAGAACGCTTTGACCACAACAACCCCAGGCAGTACTAAAGGCTGGGGACAGAGTGGCTGGAGAGCAGCCAGGCAGAGAGGGACCTGGGGGTGCTGGTAGATAGTAGCTGAACATGAGCTAGCAGTGTGCCCAGGTGGCAAGGAGAGCCAATGGCATCCTGGCCTGGATCAGGAACAGTGTGGCCAGCAGGACAAGGGAGGTTATTCTTTGCCTGTACTTGGCACTGGTCAGGCCACACCTTGAATACTGTGTCCAGTTCTGGTCCCTTCAATTCAAGAGAGATATTGAGGTACTGAAATGTGTCCAGAGAAGGGCAACAAAGCTGCTGAGGGGCCTGGAGTGTAAGTCCGATGAGGAGAGGCTGAGGGAGCTGGGGTTTTCTAGCCTGGAGAGGAGGAGGCTCAGGGGTGACCTCACTGCTGTCTGCTACTATCTATAGAAGAGGTTATAGCCAGGTGGGGGTTGGTCTCTTCTCCTAGGCAACTAGCAACAGGATGAGGACACAGTCTCAAGTTGTGCTGGGTGAGGTATAGGCTGGATACTAGGAAGTTCTTCACAGAGAGAGTGATTTGCCATTGAAATGGGCTGCCCAGGGAGGTGGTGGACTCACCATCCCTGGTGGTGTTCAGGAGAGGTCTGGATGGGGCACTTAGTGCCATTGGCTAGGGCTGGGTGATAGGTTAGACTGGATGGTCTTGGGGGTCTCTTCCAACCGGGCTTATTCTATTCTTTATTCTATTCTTTATTCTATTCTTTATTCTATTCTTTATTCTATTCTTTATTCTATTCTTTATTCTATTCTTTATTCTCTTCTTTATTCTCTTCTTTATTCTCTTCTTTATTCTCTTCTTTATTCTCTTCTTTATTCTCTTCTTTATTCTCTTCTTTATTCTCTTCTTTATTCTCTTCTTTATTCTCTTCTTTAGTTCTGCAATATAAGTGGGGACCATTTATGTGGCTAAGGGTGACCTAAGTTGTCTGTCTTCAGAAATTCTATGTCCATGATTGGATAGAAAGGTCAACAGATCATGTGCTTTTTGGATCTGAAGTTTAGTAGTCTGTAGAAAATGTGGATGAAAAAAGCATATTAGGAGTTAAGGGGCTTTGTAAGATCTAGGCTAGTATGGTAATACTTATGCCTTGGTTATAAAGTTAATGTTGCTCAACTTTATCTGTAAACAATGAGAGAATGAGAGGTTAAAAAATTAACTTACTGATTTCTTTGAAAATGTCTACTTTCTTTTTAAGTTATTAGAATTTAATCGCTTTGTCTGTATTAGGTTTAATATTTTCAAGTTCTCAAGGGATTTATAGTTCTAGCTAGAGCTTGACAGACAAACTTTACAGTTCAGTAGATAGAGTTAATAGGTTTAGTAAATATTAATAAAATAAATCTATTGTACAACTAAATCTTTAGGGAAATTAGTCTGGTGGTTTAATTTTAAAAAAGAAACATGATCTTGATGATTTCTGTGGAGTTTTCTTATTAAAATTATTTTTAGTAATTGAAGTGGGTATCATATTTATTAGATAAACTTTAATAAAAACTTTGGATGTACACATGGGGTAAACTGATAGGGAATGAAGTGGTGTGTTTTTAAAACTATGGAAAAAAAGAGTCTTTGAAAGTTAGTGTTCACCTTCGGGAATGATGTTTATTTGGCTAGGAAAGAGAAGTTTGCCTGGGGCTTTCTTACACAGCACCTTTATATTCTTGGCTTAAAAAAAAAACCAAAAAAAACCAAAAAGTAAAAATACAGGAAACCATCACGATGAAAACAGATCAGATGTTGTGTCCAGGTTCTCAGTTGAGTGGGTGCCACTGTTTCTGCTGGACAACAATTAGGCAGTGTGAAAGTTCTTTCCAGTTTTTTTCTAGAATCCAACAAAAGCAGTGGAGCAGCAGAGCTGCTCTTGTTTCCTAAGCTACCTTTGGATGCTATGGAAATGCCAATTTGTACTGAATGTGTATAAGAGTATAACATTTGTTTAAGCTGTTAGAACTAGGATTGGCAATATCAAAACTGTGCTGGTTTGGGATGCAGAGATGCTTCTGAATTGATCTGAATTGCCATTGTAAATCACTGCTTTATAATGAATCACAGAGTAGTTTAAGTCAAACGAGAACAGCATTTAAATAAAGGCTGCTCCATGAGGTTGTAACCTTTGTATGCCTTATGTTATGTAGCTATTTTTGGCAGTGGCAGTTGCCCATAAATAAATACACGTATATACAAAAGTATAGAAAGCTGAATTTCTTTTTTGTTGCTTTTGAATCTGTGGGTACTAAACGAGTCTAATTGAGGAAGGGGTTAGAATGGATTATTTGTGAAAGTCTGGAAGGACATAGAGCATCTGGTAGAAGATGGTCTTTACTCTGTGATTCACTAGCTGCTGTTATCACTTTTACTGGGATTTGTGTTGAAGGTGGCCGATACTTTGGGGAAAATAAGTAAGGACAGCAGAGAAATTCAGTCTGCTGGTTCTGGAGGACATAAAGGCAGCAGACACTTGTGGTTTTGTGGGTTTTTTTTCTGTTCTTTTGGTGTGGGGTGGGGTTGTTGGTTTTTTTTCTCTGTTTGTTTCTTGTATGATTGAAGTATGTGAAAGAAACAAAATAGAACTTCTAACAGATTATTTGACTTGTAATTTATCCAGCACTCAGGAGCCATAAGAGCCTTCAGTAAGGAAATGAAAGGCATTATCCTGGCACAAAACCTTGGAAAGTGTTTGCCAGGGATGAGTCATTCCTATTTGTCAATATACAAGGAAGGTGCTGTGCTTAAGGAAGTCAGAAGTTATTGCTGTAGATGCTGTACAGAAGTGTAGTAGAAATGCTCATTAACCCAAAGCAATACACGTACGTAGAAAAAGTTTGTGGTGATCACCTACTGGAAATTCTCAAACTAAATATTATTCCAAGTGCACAGTAGTCATGTAGGACCAAGCATGCATCTAGCATGTTTCTGAGACAAAGCATTCATTACTGCCTCAGCCTCTGTGCAGAGCACTTCGATCATTTGACAGGCTAAATTTTAGTATATCGCCTACTCTGACCACAAAGTCCTCTTCAAATGTAATAGCATCTACCCAAAAAAAATGCCCTGATTATTTTTGTTTGGTGGTGGGTTCTGTTAGTGTAACACAGAAACACAGGATGCCAGGGCTTGGAAGGGACCTCCAGAGATTATTACATCCAACGTCCCTGCCAGTGTGATGCTATTGTTACTGTGCTGTCATCAGTATTCTGACATTTTTAGCTGCTTTTTGTTTATGGAGGGAAGCTTGTTCAATGTGTGTGCATTTTTTGAACATCTGGTACCTTATGAGTAAAGGACAGTTAGGGCCTGAAGGAAGCTTGGAGCAGGAAAGTACAGATGTATTTGTAGCATTAATGACCATTGACCAAGCATAGGATTACTACCATTGCATATAATTTAAAGATAAATGTAATGTTTTTTGACTCTGTCAGTGTCTTCCAAAATATGAGCTCTATCTGAAACTATTTCAGAGTTTTAAGTCATTGTGGCTAAATCCTTAATTGCTGTGTGATAGCATTACAATCCATGTAACTGGACAGGTAGTGTATTTCATAGAAGAATGAGTGTTTTAGAGTTACAAATGTTGTTACCTTAATTGTGTGTTACTCTACACTAGAATTAGAGCTCTGGAAATATTTGTGGCGCTGCATTTTGGAATTGTGTGTTTGCATAGAATATTTTCTGTAGGTGAATGTAATCTTGTCAGATAAGGGAATAAGCTTTGGAAGGAATGCAGTACCTGGAGCTTTGAAAGTCTGGGATAAATGAGGGCTCAGCATCCATGAGAGTTAAAGTGCTGTAGCAGGCCTCATTATTTTGGGTATTTCTGATTCTTGTCAGAATTTGTTGCCCCAGGTCAAGTATTTATTGACTTCATCTGGGAGAAGACTTTCTGTGGATTTTGTTTTATTCCTGAAATATTAAGTTGCTGAGACTGGTTGCTACATGATGTTAAGATTTTATAGTTGTAAAACTGTTTCAGCAAACAACTGTGAGCCCTCTGTGTAGCTTCTCAGCAGTACTGGAACTTCAGGATCTTCAATATAGTTGTATGAAGTGATTTGAAACATAGCCTGTCCTCTTGTGAAAATAGCTCCTGCAAAACAGTCCTTGAGTGAAATGTTCATTCAACTTGAAACAAGCAGATGTCTCTCATCTCTATCTCTCTCAGATATACTGACTGGAATTGTTGTCTCTTGTGTAGCTTTGAAACTGAGGACGTAAAACTGTGAACTGAACACATGTAATCTTGCAGATTTACAGTTTGAAGAAACAGTACTGACTATGTACTATGGTTGGTGAAGAAAATGCCTTGACTGTTGACAATGGCAAGAGCAAATGCCATTTTAATGTTTCCCTAATATCATCTTACTTAGTATTAAATAGGATTGTTTAGCAAAGGTCATTTTACTATTACTTTGCAGATGTTTGGAATGCTGAAGACTGTACTAGAATCTCTTTAGAATTGATGTTGGTTAGTGTAGAATGCTGTCTAGGGAACAGTCAGTGGAGGCACTTGCTTCCTTTGATCTACAAGGAGGCCAGTGGCCAAGCTGTCCTTGTATCATTTTGCACAGCTGTATAAGGATGTTGCAAGGCTCTGGACCATCCCTCAGCAGTGTGTCTGTGAAGCTGCTGTTGTGAGACCTGTGCTTGTTCATGTATGTCACCTTTTCCCTAGGATTTAGCCTGTGCAAAGAAGGTAATACTATTTAAGAGAGGTAACTAGCATCTAATCATGTCTGTCTAGTAACTATCCAGGAAAATTTTGGTGCCCTTCATTATATTTATAAATTCCAGATTTTTAATTTTTTTTTTTAACCTGTTCCGGACAGGATTTCAGGCCCTTTAGGAGCTTCCAGACATGCACTTAAGTAATTAAGCGTCATTGCTTCTGAACAGGTAAAGCTGTGGTGTAGATGCAAACTTTATTAATAATAAGCACAAAAATAAATTATTTTTATTAGAAAGTAAATAAAAATAATCACAAATAGTGATAATTTTATTGCAATGTCTGGACTGGCTGTGGTGAACTATTCTGCACACCTGGCCCTCACTCCTCCTGAGACTGAACTTCAGGGGGTGGGTAATGGCTGTATCCTGCTGCTCGTTCACCACGTTGAGGAATTAGCTGTCTTGTGCTCTGTCTTGAGATGAGATGAGACATTCAGATCTGTGCCACATGTTGTTTGCCTTTGCTCATATATGCCACCAGATGAAGTAAAATCAATTGCTCCAAGAAAGCTTGCTTGTTTTTGCTTTTCCAGAGCTTTCTGGTTTTGTCCATTCTTGCACATTAACCTTCTGTGCTTGAATTGAAAGACGCAAAATTTGCATTTCCTTTGGTACTTTAAAGGTAAGCAATAACATTGAGCATGAGTTGATCTAATAGAATTCCATTGGAATTCTATTAGATCAATAGATCAGTCTCCTCTTCAGACTTCCTCTGATAGTAGATGTACAATCCCAAGATACTTACCTAATGTGTGGTACTGTTTTTTTGTAATCAAGCTGGGAGAGAAGGGTTGGCATTGTGACCAGATCTTGTTGAAGCAAACCTAGGAAGTTGATCAAACAGGCTTGCTTGCATAAAAACAGTTGGATAATTTTGCCATGGTCTTTTGATTTCATGTGATGTTTTGTGGGTCAGAACTCTACAAAATCAGTGTATATAGTTATCTGATTTTCTGATATTTGAGTGGGCTAGCTCAGGCAGGAGAATGTTGCCCGACTGTGTGTTTGTTGAGCAAACCCACTACCGTTTCGTTATAGGTCCTTGAGAGAGCTCTGATGGGACTGAGGCCAGGTAAGAAGTGGCCAGGGTAGCCTGTTGCACCCTGCCTACTCTTGGACAGATGCCGAAGGGCAGGAAGCCTGAACTAATTCTGTAATGAGTCAGTGATGTTCTGGAACTGTAAATGAGCTCAGGAGTTCTTATAGCAATCCTGGTTGGATAGGAACAGCCAATAAATGGGCATGTTCCTTGTTTTCAAGAGGCTGTTGGGAAAGAGATATGGTTGTGGGAGTACAGCTTGTATCACACTCTTCTGAAAGCACCTTTGTGTTGCTTTATTTCCTAGTTAACCATGGGTAAAAAGGAAAAATATATAGTCTGAGGAGCATAAGTAAGTTATCATTCTTGTCATGCTTTAAAGGTAGAAATAAAATCTTAAAGGGTATCTCAAGAATAGCAAGTTTTCTTGTGTTTCAGTTCAAAACTTTATTGTGGCTAAATCAAAACCAGGGCTTGAAGAAAACAGCTTGGGTTAACTGTGATCTGCTTCTGAAATGTTGGTCTTGTTGCAGAGCTTGCCTGTACTAATCAGCCATTCTGGAACTTTCTCTACTTCACTTGGTGAAACAGATTTGATAGTACACAAGCACTTGAAAGGATGACTAATATGACAACTTGGCTTGTTGCATGTGTGGCGTGCTGCATGCCTTGAAAGGCTTTGAGTTTATACTTGTGCTGCTTGGCTTAATGCTCAAAGCATTTTCCTTTTACTGAAGTACTGGAATAACTCTGGCTATGAACTCTTGACAGTGGTATGGCCTCTGTTACTTACACTAGCGTGCAACTGAGCTATTGACTACACAAATACTAATAGTGATTTATTTATTTTTTAAGGGGTATTTTGGAGAGGAAACAGATTGGAAGACTAAAAATTAATTGAAGCTTTGGCTTTCTCTAGCCCTGTAAAAAAATAATTTTTCAGTAAACAGGAAAATCCTGTCCTTGCAACTTTTGATTCCTTACAGATTGATGTTACCTTTTATGAAAAGCTAAAGCCAAAACTTACTCTATTCCAGCCTGCAAATGTAATATGACTATGAATTTTACTGAACGCTAGTTTTGGAACATACTTATGTCTGTACTGGCAAGGTACTACAGCATGAGAAATCATGTTGATACGGTCTTGCCTTGTACAAACCCATCTGCTCAATACTATGTTCCCTGTGTTGTACATCATAGTTCTGTAGGAAAGGAGGTTTCTGTCATACAGTCGGTATAGTTACAGTCTTCTATACCTTAATAAACGTGGATTCATCACTTGCATGTGATGGTAAAGCCCCAGCAGTAGAGTTTATGTTCTATTATTGGCTGTTCTTTCTGTCTTCCTTTTGGGAAAAGTTTTTCTGTTTCACTGGATCAGGGTGATTGTTTTATATATATCTGATAGGGTGTTGTAATAGCAGTAATACGTGTACACGTTGTTTTGTATGTCCAAACACTACTGTCACTTTTTAGGTGGAATTCTTCTTAGCAGTGTACTGAGTGTGTTAACAACTTAAACCACAGAAGCACGTGAGTAAGACACTGTAACACAATCTTGCCACTTCTGCTTTAGATCATGAAGACACATCTTCTTGATCTGAAGATTTACCTAGTGACTTGAGAGGTTGGCTTTTGTTTTTTGGGGAATTAACTTGGTGTGAAAGAGCTTGTTCTTTATCTGGAAGAGCTAGGCTGTTATACTGGGACTTGTTTGACAAAATTAGAAGGAAATAAAACAAAAGGCTATTCTGCTGAATGAATTTAATAAAGCTAAAATATCAAAATATACAGATATTGAGGCACTCTAACTTGTTAGTAAAACTAACAGACTGCTTCCTCTTGGCTAAGTGCATTCACTTTCAGTATTTACACAGATGGTGTTAGTGTCTGGAACAAGCATTTCTTTCTTGCCGTTTTTGTAGTATGAGATTTAGGCTATTGTGTGTGGAGCATAAACTGCTTTGTGGTCAAACACCTAATAGGTATTGAAAGCAACAGATATTTTGTCATTTGTATAGCACTTCTGAAGTAAATGGAGATCAGATAATGAACCTAATCCAGTTCAGAGAACAGACTTGTATGTATGTGATCTGAAATTCTAAGTCTTCCTGAGGATACCTGTTTCTTGCTGAAGTTAGAAATACTAAAATGTGATGTCAGACTGGAGGAAATGAAATATTGTTGTTCAAAGCCTTTGAAAAATATTTGGTGATGAATTGTCCTTTTGACTGCAAGTTGTTCTGTAGTTGCCTTATGATGCAAGCTTTGTCCTCAGAGCTAATGACTGCAAAAGACTCATGGCCTTCGTGGTGGTGTCTATGGCAACTATGTTGCAGTGGATGACTACTTAAGATGTCACTCCTTTGAACTGATAATGTGGAGGCTTTTGTCACTTACTGGTTTTTCAGAAACAAATACAGTGTATTAGTGAGGGTTTGCCATGAGGGTTGGCATTTTATAGGTGCCACTCCCATAATCAGTACCTCTCTGATCTGAGGAAGAAGTAATGTTGCAGGAGATAGCATTTTCACAGGTTTTACTGCAAAAGGCTAGGACCATCACTTCTAGCAGCACATACTGCCGTGATAGTTAGTCTGCAAGATGTGAGGTGACTGGTTAGTGAAATCTTGAACAAATTGGTTTTAACTCTTCAATCTGCAAAGTCTCTCTCTCTTGCCCCTGAGCACCCACCTAGCTCATGGGTTGCAGAGAGACTTCATACATAGTCTTTAAAATGAAGACACCGCTTCACTGAGCGCCTTAAGTTTAGCATGTGGCAATCTGATGTTCTGCATTAAATTTGGCTTGAATACTTAGCCATGTACTTCTGACGTGGTCAGCTGTTCAGTGCTGATCTTTGCAGTGATTTTGGACCTACCTTGCAATGCTTATGAAGATCATGTATTTGAGAGGGTTTGACTGACATATTTGGAGGTTATTCTTCTGTCATCAGACAAAGCTTATAATAGATCTGTTTCATTTCTGTTTTTAAACTACATTGGAACATACTCGGAGATAAATGTTCTACTGACAAGATAAAGGTATGTTCTCTTCCAATTTATCAAATTCCCCAGCTGCTATATAATCAGTTTGTTACAGAAAAGAAAGCATCCTTGAATAATTATCTACAGCACTTACTACAGCTCTTGATGGCCCCATTCATTTGGACTTTCAGCTGCCACTAGAGACATAAAATTACTGATATGATCTGTTACAATTTTTGAAGGCCACATTTGGTCTCTATATGTGATAACCTGAGACTTGCTACGCAGATTAAGGACTCTTTGTATATAGATATTTTAGATTACTTGGCTTACTGTGATCGAGTTTCAGGTTGACGTTAGATTCGAAGCTATGAAAATGACCTGAATGAGGCCATCTGATATCTCTGGGTTCTTCATGTTTTTCTTGGCATGATAAGAGACCATATATGCCCAGCAGAATCATGGCATTATTAAATAAGTGAATACTGCTGTGTATGATCAGTGACAGTCATTCAACTGACATGTTTTGGGAACAGGTGCTTACTGTCTTACCTCACATTTTAAGTGATACTCAAACTTGCTGTATGACAATATTTGTCTAATGTTTTATGTAGCAGTTCTTTTAAACATAATGTTGAATTTACTGTCTCATACTTAGGTTTTGATGGAGGAATGACATTGCTGGGGTTGTTTGTGTGTGATTGTGCTATGTGAACTTATTAAATACTGTAAAAAGAGAAATGTAGATGTTTATCAAGAAACTTCTATAAACTATTGTTGGAAGGCAGATCATGACCAGAATAGCATCATCTGGAAAAGTTACAACACAGAGTTATGTTGAAACTTCCAAGGGCTTTCTAGAGGAATCCTTCTGTGAATGGTTTAGAAATGGAGAGTCTTCTGTATGGTACCTGCAGAAATGGTTTAGAGTAAACTATTTCCCAGCTATTTTCTATACGTGCTCTGAGAATATTAAACAGTTTTGGCACTCCTGTCAGAATAATCTGGGATCAGATGTCTTATAACTAGTTCAGGCTGAAGTTTTGTCCAAATCATGTTTATTTTATATTGGAGAGGTAATATGGGGCACTTTGCCATGCTTTTCAGTCCTTCGAGATTTGCTTTTAAGTGGTGAAGTTGAGTAATCAATTGGGATTTCCAAGACCAAGTTTATGTTTATCAGTGCAAAGTGTCATTGGAGTGCTCACATAGTGCGTGTCTCTTTATTCTCTTTGGAGAACCCTAGTAATACTGAGCAACAGCTATTGATGGGTGTGTTGGGGGGGGGGGCGCGGTGTTTAATTTTTTAAAAAATTATTTTTATCTTGCTGGAAAGAGTAACCACCTTGGTTCTGATCTCCCATGATTTATTTACTGGGTGATTTTTCTTGGATTTCAAGTGAATCATGTATTTCAAAACATGCGAGGCTTTCTAAACTTAGAGATGCTCATAGTATTTCTTTTAACATGTCAAGTAGTGAAATATTCACAGTTAGTAGTATCCAAAAGGAGAGCATCCTTATATTCTGTTCTTTCTGCAAAGCTAAGGAGTGAATGGACTCTTAAATTTGGTATTTAGATGTGGTTTTCAGAGTCATCTCTTCATAGTGCTATTTTTCAGTCAGTTATTAAACAAAACTCTCTGTTGATTTTGCCTTTACAAGAATGTGTGGAGAGTTTTCATGTGGAGCTGTGTAGTTTGTCTCGTTATGTGTTGTTGAGATATTTTGGTATGTAAGTTTCTTTTTTAGAAATCATTTCAGTCTATAGTCTCCTCCTGTCTTTTCTGCCTAGTCCTGTAGCTCCTGCCTCCCAACATTACTGCTGTTCCTTTGGATACTTATACGTTTTTGGGAAATTTTGGAACTTGTATGAGCACCTAATCACACGTTCCTGCTTTTCCTGGTACTTTATCCTTATTTCCTCAGAAAGAAGCTGTACAAAAATAAGGGAAAGGGGCAAGACTGTGTTGTACAGGAGTGCTCAACCATGTGAACACAAGATAGGGAGCAGAAAAGGAGTAGGCATGTCAGAAGCTTGGTGTGTGTTGTCATGTTGAAAAAGGGAAAAGGTGAGAAATTATGGCATAGGATTATAGCCTGATCTGTTGCAGTGTATAGTCAGGCTAAAGCCCACACTAATGTCATGTTTGTGGACTGGGTTTTTAGTATTGTGATACAGGTTCAAGGGTAGAAGGAAGACAAGGTTGTTTTTTGGGTGTCCTAAAGAGCATCCTTGTCACTGAGAGTCTGCAAACGCCTGTCTGAAAGTGGAGATCCATGTTACTGTACAGTTGATGTGTACTTATTAAAAACTAAGTATTTCTAATTCTACTGAGTTTTGAGTTTCCATTTAGTTGGCTGTAAACCATGGGGTTTAGATAAATTTGATGTAAGCAGTTTGACACAGGGCACCTAACAAATACTACTTTATATATACTTTCATCTGCATCCACAATCTAACTCTGGAAGTACACAGTAGTTTGTAAGCTGTTAAAGGACTGACCAGTTGTAGGAAGTAAAAAAAGGAGGAGCAGAAGAAGAACCTGATCAGTAAGTTCTGCAACCTCTTTCTGTGCTTTTATTAGGCTTTGTGACAATATACTTTGTACCTTGTTTATAAATAGGTATTTGGAGGTTGCTTGACTGTTTTCAGAAATTGAAGTTATTTGTCCTAGTCATGTTTGGTGCAAAACTTAGAAGACTGGCAAGAGTGAGAATCTGCTGGAAATCAAGTGGTTCTTTTTCCTTGGTTTCTAGAAGAGAATTCAGGGTTAGCAGTTGCACATGTGCTATTTATTGTGGAAAGGACTTCCAGTGACTCTTCTGCCCAGCAGGTGTTTATCTAAATGCCTGTGTCATGTTTCGCTAGCTTCTTTTGGAACATTGTTTTGTCATATGTTTATATTCATTATCCCAATTCTTCTGTAAATTTGCTTCTGTCAGATGTCCTTCCGGTTCCTGACATGCAGCGACAAGTTTGAATTAGAAAAGTTCACCAAACATGAGGTCAAGCTTCAATGTAGCCACTAAGATAGAGTGGAAAACTTCCATGAAGTAGGGCTGTAAATGTTATCTTTGATGGCAGTTAGGAAATGGAGTTCTTACTTTTAAGTCCTCCTTGGAGGAATTTTCATTTAATGCAGGAGGGCAGGGGGCATGGCTGACATTTTGACTTGAAAACACTTTTTAGCACAGTGAGGATATTGTTACATATGACTCTTTAGCTTATCCATGTGTGGGAAAGGAACAGCAGAAATCATAAAAACGACGTCCTTGGACTGGTGAGGCAGATAGAGCTGGCATTTCAGTGTACTCTAGAGCAGTGAGTTAGCCAGATGGTGTAGTTTATGTAATCTAACTGACTTAGTGGTTTGGAACTGCTTTTTAGCATGATGGAAGGAGTTACATTGAAAAATCTTTCAACTGTGTCATGGGTTTAAGAAACTGGGATGTCTTAAACCACAGAGTACAGAGCTCCGGAGGCTAGATAGGTCCAGCAGGTGGACCAGAAAATGTAATCTTTTGTTATTTCATTCCCAGAATGCCTGCATCTGCCCTTTATAAATGAACAGCACAGGCGCTCAGTCTCTGACTCCTCTCACCGCTCCCTTCCCAGTGGTGTGGGCTCCTTTGGCTTTGTTGTGCAGTGCAATGAGGCCTTGTGGAGCCTGCAGCTGGCAAGCTGAGTTTTAACTGTGTCACTTGGGTTTGGTATGCAGGGTTAGAGAGGCGTGGGAAGTGGTGGGGTTTGAGGCTCAGGTATTTGGCCTGGTTTGCAGGAAGGTGATGGGAAGCTTTGGACTAAGGAGATTTTTAAATTTTTTTTTTACAACCATGGCTGAGGTGGACTATGGATTTTGTGTATTTTGTATGCTTCTTACTGTAGTATGTACTTTGAATAGTACTTTCTTTTAAGCTTTCAATTCCTTCCAATCTGGTGTGGAGTGTCTAACTACTTTGAGAAAGGTTAAAGACCATCTGTCTTTGTCCTTAAACTAAGACAAACTGCTATAGCTAGCAGTACTGCCTAGAACTATAGTAAAGCACAGCTGACTTGCTGGAGTTCAGAGATGCTATCCAGAGGGACCTGGACAGGCTGGAGAGGTGGGCCCAGGCCAACCTCATCACGTTCAACAAGGCCAAGTGTAAGGTCCTGCACCTGGGTCAGTACAATTCCTAGTACAAATCCAGACTGGGTGGCAAATGGCTGGAGAGCAGCCCTGAGGAAAAGGACCTGGGGGTCTAGGTGGATGAGAAGCTCAACATGAGCCAACAGTGTGTGCGTGTGGCCCACACAGCAACTGTGTCCTGGGCTGCATTAAGAGAGGCATTACCAGCAGGGCAAGGGAGGGGATTCTCCCCCTTTACTCTGCTCCCGTCAGACCCCACCTGGAGTACTGTGTGCAGTTCTGGAGCCCCCAGCACAAGGAGGATATGGAACTGCTGGAGAGAGTCCAGAGGAGGGCCACAAAGATGATCAGAGGGCTGGAGCCCCTCTGCTATGAGGAGAGGCTGAGAGAGTTGGGGCTTTTCAGCCTGGAGAAGAGAAGGCTTCGAGGAGACCTTATAGTAGCCTACCAGTATCTGAAGGGGGCCTACAGGAGCACTGGGGAGAGACTATTCACAAGGCCTTGTAATGACAGGGTGAGGGGTAATGGGTTTAAACTGGCAGAGGGGAGATTTAAATGGGATGTTAGGAGGAAGTTCTTTACGGTGAGGGTGTTGAGACACTGGAACAGGTTGCCCAGGGAGGTTGTGGCTGCTCCCCCCCTGGAGGGGTTCAAGAGCACATTGGATGAGGCCTTGAGCGACCAGTTCTAGTGGGAGGTGTCCCTGCTTATGGCAGGGGGTTGGAACTGGATGATCTTTGAGGTTCCAACCTAAACCATTCTATGAAAAAGGAGTATATGCAGTTAATATAGGTTACAGGTGAACTAATTGTTAATTTAATCTCTTTTAGTGAAGAAGCTTGTTCTGAGAGTAATATATTTAGCTCTTCTGAGATGGAGGAAAGGTGATGTAAGAAGGGTGCATGAAATATTCATGCCTAAGATGGCAGGAAATTAAGGCTGAAACGGGCTTTTTCTACATGTCTCAGAAATCACAGGTAGGAGAGTAAGTAGTTCTCTTCAACTGAAGGAGTTTTCTCACCTATTGGGTACTATTTGCCATTTAGATTTCTTTCCAATGCTTTTTTGTCTTGCTTAACTCTATATTAAAAATGAGATATGAAAATTAGACTGCATTTCTTCCTTCTGCTATCATCTCAATGACTTTGTGAACCTTCAGAGGGAAAAGCAGAGGATGAAGGGAAAGAAGAAATTTGGAGCTCATTATCACTATGAATTAATTGTGCAGTTCTTCTCTGGGTGTCAGCTTGTTTGTAAAATATTTTAGGGCGTGGCTGTTAACATAGAATGGTTTAGGTTGGAAGGAACCTCAAAGATCATCCAGTTCCAACCCTCTGCCATAGGCAGGGACACCTCCCACTAGGTCAAGAGGCTCAAGGCCTCATCCAACCTTGACTTGACCACCTCCAGAACGAGTAGCCACAACCTCCCTGGGCAACCCGTTACAGTGGCTCGCCACCCTCACTGTAAAGAACTTCCTCCTAACATCCCATTTAAATCTTCCCTCTGCCAGTTTAAACCCAGTACCTCTCATTCTCTCATTACAAGACTTTGTGAATAGTCTCTCCCCAGCGCTCCTGTAGGCCCCTCTCAGATATAGGAAGGCTACTATAAGGCCTCCTGAAAGCCTTCTCTTCTCCAGGCTGAAAAGCCCCAACTCCTTTAGCCTGTCCTCATAGCAGAGGTGCTCCAGCCCTCTGATCATCTTTGTGGCCCTCCTCTGGACTCTCTCCAGCAGTTCCATGTCCTTCTTGCGGTGGGGGCTCCAGAACTGCACACAGTACTCCAGGTGGGGTCTGATGAGAGCAGAGTAAAGGGGGAGAATCACCTCCCTTGCCCTGCTGGCCACACTGCTCTTGATGCAGCCCAGCACATGGTTGCTGTCCGGGCTGCACACACACACACTGTTGGCTCATGTTGAGCTTTTCATCCACCCAGACCCCCAGGTCCTTTTCCTCAGGGCTGCTCTCCAGCCATTTGCCACCCAGTCTGGATTTGTACTTGGGATTGTGCTGACCCAGGTGCAGGACCTTACACTTGGCCATGTTGAATGTGATGAGGTTGGCCTGGGCCCATCTCTCCAGCCTGTCCAGGTCGCTCTGGATAGCATCCCTAAACCCTAGCAAGTAGACTGTGTCACAGAGCTTGCTGTCATCCACAACCTTGCTGAGGGTGCATTCAGTTCCTCTGTCCACATCACTGACAAAGATGTTAAACAGCACTGGTCCCAGCACTGACCCCTGAGGGATGCCACTTGTCACTGGTCTCCAGGTGCACATTGTGCCCTTGATCACCACTCTCTGTGTGTGACCATCCAACCAATTCCTTATCCAGCGAATTGTCCACCCATCAAGTCCATGTTTTTCCAGCTTGGTGACCAGGGTGTCATGTGTGACAGAGTCAAAGGCCTTACCTCAGGTCCAGGTAGATGACGTTAACATGATTGTGTCTTTTGCACCAAAAGTTTTTGCAAGTGATGCTGATTCACTTTTTGTTCAGTGTCTGATAGCTTTGTTCTGTGCTGGATACCAAATGGCTTCACACGCTAACATTTTTTCAATGTAACCTGCAAACTTCCCAAGTTCTCCTGGGAGGGAATGGTCTATACAGTGTGCTGCTGTTAAACAAAAACTCAACAGAAAAGCCCCCACAAGTAAAAAAACCTTAAAAAAAACCCTAAGGCAAACACACACAACCCCCCATTAACATATTTTTATATATGTGTATATATATATGTGTGTGGGTTTTTTTTCTTTTTAATATATACATAGCCTATGTAGTAATGTTTGTAATGTTTTCATTATAGTTTTAAGAGTCAACTCTTATTTCCAATGAAGGCATGTTATGGGTTAACTCTGACAGCATTGACTTCAAATTCACTCTAAGTATTATGTAAAAATTAGTAATATTTGCTTTGTTAAACTAAAATGTGATAGTCTGGGAAATACTAGAATTTGTTTATCAGCTTTGATATTTAAATAGAAACATGGGAATAGCAGAGTGTTTCTCTGAGGCTTTAGAAAGCGAGGCTTAGGCAAACATGCTATAGAAGCTTTGTTAAGTCCTTAGAGTGCAGTCCAGAGAAAAGACCTCACAGCCTCTGCTTCAGGGTGTTTTTCTTTCATGCCTGTCAACAAATTACACTTTGCTGTGGCAAATAATAGTATGCTAATAATGTGATTGGATGGGAACTATGCACAACAGAGCAGTAAAATCTGAAAGTTTAAGTAATGCAAGTAAAGGCTCTGCTTAAGGTTGGTATTTGTGATTGTGATTTGTTAAAATGAAAATAGGAAAATAAGCAAGAAAAAGCAGATGAAGTAGGTGTATTATGGAATATACTACCATGTTTTGAATTTAACTCACATGCACAGAGCATGATAACACTTCTTCAATGCATTTTTGTGAATCACAATTGTTGATATGTTTTAGAATCAACTGCCCTAACCACCTGAAATGTGCAAAAGTAGAATACAAATAAATGAAAACTCAATTTCCTTAGTTTCCTTAGTTTGAGGTCTGTGGTTGACTTTTCACAATTCAACTGATCTTTTTTTACTGTTTATGGTCTGAAGCTTTGATTTACTTGACGGTCTTCTGTGGATTGGTTCGTTAGATCTCAGGGAGCTCTAATTAAAATGGTTATGTTGTTTTGATTCAACAGACAGTTCAAGAGTGCACACATGGTCCTCTACTGGCTAATGGGGTGTCCATGTTTATTTGAGTAGCCCATTGAATCAGGACTACTAAACTTTCTACCCTTAAGTAAAACTGTATTTTTATCTTTAGTATTTGGGAATTTATTCAATAAGCCAGTACAGTAAGGTCTGCTTGGCAGGTGACTCTCCAAGGTCTCCTGAGCGGCTGGATGCCATGTGTGTCTAAAGGAAATCTTGAGTGAGGAAACCCCAAGATGATTTTTTCATCTTTTTTTTTTTTTTCCCTGTGATTTTCTATTTGTCAGAACTCCTGACAGAGTTTTCATTTAATTTTGATGGGTGGCCAGTAAAAATGATGGGGTATTCCACAGGCTGAAGTTAATACAGGTACTTTCTTAGAACTGCTGTTGTTTTCTGCTCCGTCATGCCTGTTCTAGCTTAAGATTGGTCTGTTCTTGCTTGATGTGACTAAAAGAAGAAACAACCCCTTGATGTCAAACACAGGGTAAAAGGCACGTATCAAACCAGAGGTTTTTACTCTAGTTACAAGTAATGAGTTGCTCATGGAAGAACAAGGAAGGATATAATTTTCCATGGTTTCCAAATGTTGTCTGCTTATTTTATAGACAATGAGATTTAGGGCAAGATTTTTGGTGTGGTGGGTTTTTTTGTTTGTTTGTTTGGGCTTTTTTTTTGCTAATCGCACTGGACTGCAGGAGCAGTAGTTTTCCTTTTTTAAAACATGGCATTTGTAAATAGTTGGGGAAAAAAGAAGAGTAATTGATGCTTTTTTTTTTTTACTGTATAAACTATTAGGTTGTAAGTTCAGCATGCATATGTTATACTGTATTGACAGCTTTACATACTGCTCTGTAAGTGAGATGCCTGATTTATAGCTTTTGGCTATATTATTAAATCTGTTACTAATTCTGTGAGATATTTTATGGAAGATGAGTAAGATAAGTGACTAGGGCATGAACCATGGATGGGGCTTATGCATAGCTGTGATTAAGCGATGAAGAGACAAAGAATCTCATACAATAAGAAACATCACGTTTTGTAAGTCTTTCTGTTGACATGTGACTTTTATTTTGGGCAATAGATGATGGATACTAAGTTATCTTTCAGACCTTGTGGATTGGTTGTGGGCAATTAATGAGGCAGGAATTATAAAATAGGTAGTTATTTTATTTCCAAAAACCCTGCCCACAAACTACATACAAACTCATTAAATTTGAGTTCTGATTTGTTCAGGAAAATCTTCAAAAGAATGCTTATAGGCAATTTAGTAATTTAGGAAAAGCAGGAAATGGAAAAGGTTTAGCCACAAAACAGCTTTTCCCCACTTAAAAATAAAGGGCAACCTGGAGCCCTAGGGAATGTCTGTGCTACTTACGGCAGTGGAGCAGGAACTTGGAGATGGTCCCTTGGCTCCATTATGGCAGTGTTCTTTGCAGCAGTGCCTGGAACTGCAGATTATAATCCAGCAGTGTATCACGGTGGCACGGAGCCCAATGTGAGTAAACCCACTGAAGTCCAAAATTACTTTAGACACGGCTTCCCCACACCAAGATCATGTGGCAACGAGGGCAAAGCTAGGCTGCTTGGCGCTGTTCCAGTGGTTGGCGGCAGTTTACGGCAGAGGCAGGTCCTTGCAGCAGGAAGCCAGGATGCATCAGTCTGAAAGCGGGGACTGTGAGCTGTCTCATCACCGTTCTGCTGGATGCTCCTCAAGGTTTGACTAGACAGTGTGTCCAGTTGTCATATATATATGCTGGGGTGATTTGTTCCTTCCCTGTTCAAGCCTGCGGTGGTGGGGAAGGGAACTATGCATCTACTTCTTTCCACATTCCAAACCCCAGAGTGGAGGTGGTGAGGGAGGAAAACCGTTTTGTGCCCCATTCAAACCTCCCAGTGGGGCAGGAACTTGGGTGTGCCCTCCCGCACCTTGCCCATAGGTGGTTGTCTGCCTTGGCGTGGTTGGGCCCTAAACCTTCACCTTCCTTAGAGACAAATGGGTATTGCCTTTGAGGTGTCAGAAGGGATGGACAGCAGGGCCTGCCTCCTTCAAATAAAGGAGCTTTTTAGCCTGTGGGTAGATTTGGGAGAAGGACATAGGAAAATTCTGTGTTGAAGAGAGAGGAAAACATTTGAGGAAGACTTAAGAGGAAGCAGTAGAGAAAATTATCTGCGGTTAAAATTCTGTTATTTGTGACGTTACATAAACTATATCTCTTGAGAATCATAGAATCATCCTTGAGATTCCTAGGTGTGTTTTCACAGTGTAATAGTGCTGAACTAGATAAAGCAGCTTTCTTCCTTCAAGATCTGCCCTTGTTTGTCAAGTACCAGTCTATGAACATTTAAGCACAGTCGGTGCTTAAACAGTGTAACAGTTCAAGCAGAGATTTTAAACATAGTTTAAACATGTGTAAATTTTCAGATACCATGTAAATAAAGCATGCCATGAAGTCATAAATCTAAGCCTTCACAGTGAAGCAGGGAATGAAAAAGTCATTCTTGTGATGAAGGAGCAAAATGTAATCTGTCTGAAATGGTTGAGTTGTGCACTCACTCATGCTCATTAACTGAGTATGTAAATTTACTTCCAGTTTGGGGCTAGTTTCTCAGTGAATGAGGACATTTCTTTTGACAACCATACATTGAGTATGGTGAAAGAAAATAAATTGCAACACAACCTCACCTTCTTTTCCTTCTCTCTTTGTGTGAAAGGGACCTGATTTCTTTTCCGATGTGTTTAGCCCAGGAAAGTTCAGTTGTTCTGGCTGTACAATCCTTGCTCTCAGCTTGCTAATGCTGTTTTCCGTTAATGTACTCAGCTTCTTCACCACTTCAAATTAATTGCCCATGTTTCTCAGTGTTTTCTCCCTACTCGCATGCTGTTTTTCATGCTGATAGAGAAGAGGTGAACGCTCTTCCCTTGGTAGCTTTTTGATCCACTTCCCATAGTTTTTAATGGTAACTATGGATCAAGGGCTAACCTGTAATAGACCCTTCACCTGGCTCAAGAGGTTCCTGAGCTGCTGGATGACAGGGCTCAGAGGCTTTTTTGGGAGTGCTGGTAGATGCTTGCCATATTCTTTTACACATTCTCAGAGGGTTGTTTTCAGCCCCAGACATGCTCTGGTTTGATTGAATAGCAGTTTTTGTCTTTCACTGGCTTTATTTGTGTAAAGTGGATCTAGGCAAACTTCTGAACTTTATATAGCAGATGACTGAATGTGCTGCCATGTTTTGTAGTTTTGCATACTTCTCAGACTTCTGACATATATGTATGGGGGTTTTTTTTGTATGAGAAACATGATTCAAGGCAAGTAAGGACCTCTAGCCTCCAACTGCTGTAGTATGTTCTCAGTCTTGGTGCTAAGTGTACTGTGGTGGCTGCCTGTCTTGACAGAAGTCAGATCAAGTTCATTCAGCATTAAGTATTTAAAATATTTTTGAAAATTAAATGGTTATTTAATTTGGGAAGCTAGTGTGTTTTTCTGAAACAAGGTTATTCACATTTGAGCTGGAAATAAATAAAGGAATAAAGCTGAAGGTCATTGACATAAATTGTTGGTAGAAACTTTTGCAGAAAAAAAATTTAAATCAACAGAATGGGAACACTTTTGTTAGATACATCAGCATTAAGCCTGAATTTCACTGGGGTAGAAAGGCTGAAATATTTGAGGTGACAATGAAACATGAACACTTGATAGATACTTTTTTTCCCCCTTTTCCTCAGCAGTAGCTGTCAATGAAAATGTTTTTAGGGTAGGGAATAGTGTTTGGATAAGTCATAATACTTTGCATGGTGTCAAAAGCCATGAAAGGCATTAGGTTATATCTGTCTGCAGCTGCTATGGGCCCATGCCACTCAGGAGCATGTAGTGGAGCTGCCAGAATTTGCACTGAGACAAGGCATGTGTTCCAAGGCAACTCAATGCAGCTTTTGCTGATTTGTGAACCAAATTGATACCTCCGCATGAGGTCCTGTTAAAACATGGACTCATGTTAGTTCTAGTTCAGGTGCAGTTATGCTGTGTTGCACTGCATGATCCAGAGATGCCTTGCTGTAGTTCAGATGCACTTCTGGTGTAAGGAAGAAACATGATTTTTATTTTCTTTTTCTTTCTCTTTATTCTTCAGGCAACAAGAGCCTCTCTGACTCAACATTGTACCAGTCTTGGGGAGTCCCTGGGCAAGGAAAATGATATTGCTCTGATTATTGATGGCCACACACTGAAGTATGCCCTTTCATTTGAAGTCAGACAGAGCTTTCTGGACTTGGCACTCTCCTGTAAAGCAGTCATTTGTTGCAGGTAAGAAATTATGGAACTCTATGGTAACAAAATGGGATAAAGCCCATGTTAACTTTTCTTTCATGCTTATGCTCATGGGAGGTGCAACAGTAGAACAAATAGTGTGATATTCAAGAGGATGCAAGCTACTTCAAGGTGGTGAGCTGCTTGGTAATATAATTTATTTCTTTGCTGTGGAACTATTTCCAAGAGGCTTTGTTGGGAGGAGTAAAAGATGATTGTAGAGAGGTACTTGTCATATCACAGACAGATCTGCAAAAGTGTTCATAAGGCTGACAGGCCAACAAAATTTAAGATTTCAATTTTCTGTCTTATTGGATGGTCTACGGTGAAGCAGTAGAGCTTACACAGCTTCAGGGAGGACATTCAATCACCTGATGTACTTTCTGAGTAATGGGAAGGCTGCATGATTAATGTTGAAAGATGATGTGACTTTGGGGATTGTGTGTGTGTATATGTGCATGTTTGGGGATGGTTGTGATCTAGGAAGGGGTTGTTGGTTTAGATGGATGGGATATCTGATTTGCATTTTAGAAGCAAAACCTGCGTTGTGGTCTCACTGTGTATATGCATGCACTAATAGTACATGGCAAAAGCAATTTCGGTCCATGCATCTGAAGCAAATTGAAAGTGCTAACTGAGTTTATTTCTGACTAGTGTCTTTCCAAGTGCTGAGATTCTTGGACTGGTGTACTGCAGAGTTCAGTACTGAGCCTAGTGTTGTTTTATGTCTACGTTTACAACTTGACCATCAGGGGATGTATGCTCTTAGCAGGTTTATAGGTGGTACAAAATCATGATCAGTGAATGATGCACCGGAAGGTTGCACTGCCATTCTGAGAGACGTCAGGCTGAGTTGAGCAGAGTGAAGCTTGTGAACTCATGAAGCTCAAGAATTGCAGAAGTGCAGAGTAGTGAGAGTTGGAAGTGACCTCTGAAGGTCAACTAGTTCACTACCCCTCCCCCAACTAGAGCAGGATCTTTTAGAGTAAATCAAAGAAATACATCCAGTTGGGTTTTAAATGCTTTCAGAGACAGACTCCAGAACCAGTCTGAACAGCCTGTTCCAGTGAATGGGAAATGAAAAGTCCTGTGCCTGGGGAGTTCCAGCCTAGTGCACCAGCATGCACAGGACATTGCCAGGCTAGGAAGCAGCTTTGTTGTGCAGGATCTTGGAATCCTGGTGGACAAACTGGCCAACCAAAACACCCTAGCAGCAAAAAGAAGTGACCATCACTATCCTGAGCTACAGTATGAAGAACATTGCCAGAGAGTGAAGGAAGGTGATCGTTATCTACTCAGCACTGGTAAGGTCATATTTGGAGTGCTGTGTTCAGTTTTCGGATCCACAATATAAGGTACAAGCAGGTTTAATTGGAAGAGTCCAATGCAAGGCCTCTGAGAAAATTAAAGGACTGGAGCATCTTTTATGTGAGGAGAGGCTGAGAGTGCCAAGGAATGGTCAGCCTGGAGAAGAGAGGGCTCAAATGGGTCTTATCAATTTGCATGAGTATGTAGTAAGAGTGAATGAAGGTGAGGGAGCCAGGCTTTTCTTTGTAGTGCTCAGTAACAGGACAAGATGTAGCAGACAAATTAAAACACATGGATATCTGTCTGAGCACAGGAAGCTTCCACTGTTTTTCTGTAAGCATGATCCAACACTGGAGTAGGTTTCCCAGAGAAGTCATATATTTTTAGACAAATGGGAACTGAACTGGGCATGATAGTGCTGGGTAACTAGCTCTAGCTGATCCTGCTGTAGCTAGAGTTGTTGGACTAGTCTCTTCCTATATGAGTGATTCTAGAGTTCAGTGACTGCCATTGCTTTTTGTCTTTCTCTGAAGGCCTGTTCTGAACTACGGTGACTTTCCAAAATCACTTTAACAGTGGTTTTTGTTGCTGTTGATTTAATTTTTTTTTTACTTAAAAAAAGAATTATTTTAGTTGGGAGGGGAAGGGGGCAGGTAGTACAGGGGGAGAAGACATGAGGTCTTAGAAGAGGAGGTATCACTTTTCTAGCTGTTATGGGGGTGAACAAGAGTATTTTATGAGAGGGAGCTCACACAAATGGTGCAATCTTCTCTTGAATACTGCAGGCTCAGCTTTTGCACTGATAAGGTCAGCATTCTCTTTTTTGTGCAATTTACCTTGGGGACTTGGTGCTTTCTGAGCTCAGGAAGCTAAGTGACCTGATCTAGAGTTAGACTCTTGTATTTGTGGGGAACTTAACAGACATTGAGGAAACTAGCGCAATCTAGTAGATATTCTTCCAAGTCAGACTGTTAGCTTATTTCTCAAATATTTGTCAAGCTTGGTCAAAGACCAATGTGGCTGAAAAATCTTAAGTTGCCAACTATTAAAATTAAAGTACATTAGTGTAGTAAGTAACTGAAGATAACAAACAGTCTTGTTTTTCAAAGAGACAGGTAATATGGACATATCCTCTACTATAAAGCCAACAGCAGCTTTAATCATTAGTGAGTTAAAATGGAGGAACAATGTGGGGGAAAAAAACCCCACTGTAAAAAGTAAATCAAAGGGAGAAAGATGATGTGATCTCATAGGCTTAAGAAAAGGAATGAAAATAACTGAGTCTTAAATCCCCAGGGCAAAAGAGGATTGCCTTTAGTAGCCTTTAAGGCTTTGCAGGAACTTTCCATTTACTTGCCAGGTGCGTGATACTGAAGAAGGAAAAACTTTTTTCCTGCTCTGGGTTGTTCTTAATAATACTCTATGTCAAATAGGACAGTGCACTGAAGTCACATGGTAAAGTCATAAAATGTTATTGGCACAGCAAGAGGAAATTTCAAATTAAGTAGAGTTAGTCTTCAAACAAAAAATATTAATTGGGAGGGAGTTCTGGGTTGTTAAATTTTGTTATTCTGTTTAACTGCTGTGAAAGGAGTTGTGTTGCTGTTTTGAACATAGCAAAAAACTATTAAATAAATTTGCTTCAGCTTTTTCACATGCTCTGGGAAGGTTCAGCTGCATTTGCCATTCAAAGTTGTTAATTATTTTCTTGAAGAAAATATACTTAAGGTACACTGTATACTTATTTTCTGGACTTCAGGTGTGAACTGTAGTTGAATTTGAATCTCAGGAATAACGGTAGTAAACCTGATCTCATTTTGCATTATGAGAAAGAGATGGTATCTTCCACTGTTAGTATGTCTGAAAGGCCACTGGCACAGCACAAACAAATATACCCCTTAGGAGACTTGGTGAAGCTTGCAAAATTCAACCAAACAGTTCTTTCAGAAAAAGACCTCTTTGTTAGAAGTTTTTTTCCGGAGAAAAACTAACAAATCTTATTATTTTCCCTCATGCAAACTGGCATGTCAGCACATAAAGTAAATGTTTGAAAGGCAGTTGAACTCATGACTTCATTTATGAGATCTGAGCTGTTGATTGCCTGTCTCTAGTTTTCATATGTTCCTTTACAGAACTTGTTTTTATTGATGCTTTGTGAGAGCAGCCAAGTGTTAAGGGTTAGGTAGAAGTGAGACCTTTTTTTTTTTTAAAAAAAAACCAACAAAATGGATTAATAGTATAAACATGATTAATCTTGTTTTTCTACTTCCTTAAAAGTTAGTTTGTACAGTGGATAGTTGTGTCTGAAGTGAAGAAAGTAACTAACTTGTGTTTTACAGCAGTATAGTTAATTCTCTGCTGGAGAGCCTATCTTCAATTGAAATATTTGCAATTGAAGTATGTGTTCTTTCAGAATAACTTTGACTTGTCTGGCTTTGTGAGTGATTGTTGGTTTTGGACAGAAATTTTCAGCAAAGGACAATGACTCTGCTTTTGTATATGGATTTAAGAGTTGCATCAGGAAGAAGTGATTTATTGGTGTATTATAAATAAAATAATTCCAAGAAATTTACAAAAACTGAAGTACTTGAAATTAATTTTTAGGCAGCAGCAGTAGTCCTTCCCTTAATTTCTGTCACAGGTATAAGCAGAATGAAGCAAGAATCTCCAGATGTGTGCCACATCCCCTCATTGGGCTGCCTGAGGGTTGTTTTGGTTTTGTTGCTGTTTTTTCCCCTGTTTATCCTACTGGCTATTTCTCCGGTCTTGCTTGAGGTGCATATGCTGTTACATTGTTTGAACAAGGTATGACCCTCTTCCACACACATCTGCAGAGCAGGAGTATTAAGTAGAGCTTTTGTGCTTTGGTTCTTCAGCCTCTTCCAGCTGAGATAACCTTGTAGAAGAAGTTTGGGACTTCTGGAGTAAGAAAGATGTCACTTCCCCCCCATCTGACTTGTTCTGAACACTAGCTCTGACTGTTTTCTCAAACAGAATATCAGCTGATGTGTTCAGATGGCAGTCACTCTTCTTGGACATATACTGTGTAATTCCTAGCAGAGGCTAGTCTAAAACTTACTGAGTTATTTCATAACAATTTATGAGAAGTTGCTTGTACAGAAAATTCTGTTGGTCTGTCTTGTCCATGTAAAAATACATTGATGCTTCATTGAATTGTGATGGTACGCATTCTGCTTAAAGGTAACGAGGTTTCTTGGACCAACCTCTTTTTCTGTAATTCTAGCACAAGACCATCTTTACTGGAACATTTCCTTCCCCTCAGGATGTATGTTTTTCAATGCAGTATTCATCTCTTCCTGCTATTTGTATTGTGCTGGTGGAAATCAGTATAGCTATGGCAGATTCAGTGAAGTTATAATGGCTTCATCACCCTGCAATATTAGTGAAATCAATCACAGAGATCTACATAGTGGCACAGTACTAGGAACAGAAACTGAGGAAATCCAGTATGGACTATCTGTTGTTCCCACAGGAGCACTTGCCACTCCATCAGCAAGGTTTTGCTAGTTGTTATGTCTGAAAGATGTGCTGTTGCTGTTCAGCATCGGAGCATTGACAGCAGAATTTCTGTCCAGCCTCACCGGCTAACTTGTTCTAGGTGACGGTGGCACAAACTGTTGCTTTCAGTGCTTGAAGCAACAGTGGAGCTGTAGTAACACTGGCTAGAAACAGAGGAAAGAAGTGAACAAGATGAGAAAAAGCATGTTCTTTGGCTGGTGCTCCAGTGACAAAGATTGGTAACTGTTTTCCCACCTGTATTGCTTTTTCAAATAGTATGCAAAATGGGTGAGATGAGGACATGAACCCACAAGCATCACTCAGAGAACAGGTGCTAGATGTTCTGAAATGAACATAACCTTTGACTAGAGTGTCTGCTACGGAAGGGTTTTAATGAAGTGAAAACAGGAGGTGGGATAAGGGAAGGAAAAGAGCAGAGTGTGATGAGTACTTATTGCTAATTGTTAGTGTCACTTTGTCAACTAGGTAGCATAAAGAGAGACAAGGAGATGAGAAAGTTGTCTTCCCACTATAACGTGGCCATGGAATGGTTGCTTCTGGTCTTCCATCATCATTTGGAGAAGACATTAATAATATAGCTCACAAAATGAACATCTGGAATAGTTTTTAACTATTTATGTCCCTTAGGTCTCATATTGTTGCTGGAGTTAGTATTTGACAAAGTGATTATTCTGTGCTGTAGTTCAAAATGTATTTATTAAATCAAAAAAGTGTCTTGTTGGCTTTCATTAGAAAAAATCCCCATTCTTGTGACAGAAAATGGCAATGCAATTCTGATTAAGAGTATGCAAACCAATTCTAACATTAATTGGTCCCAAAGAAAATTAGCAATGTTACATCTTCCTGAATGTATATCTTAGGATTTTCCTCATCTGTCACCTACTAAATTATCAATGCTCTTTCTCTTGTTCTATTTCTGACAACTCATGACAGCTGTATTCATCTCATGACTTGGAAAACTGTGAGGGAAGAAACATTCTGGCAGCTTTAATGTTTGTAGTTAATTGAAGTAGGAGGGTGGTTTGGGGTTGCAGCATGGTGTGGTGCTCTCTGCTCTTTTGATAAAAGAATACCCACAGATTATTAGAAATTATTGCCTAAGGAGTCCAGTGTGCATGAAGGCATGTGAAAAGTACCACCAATTCTGTGTTGGGAAGCCAATATGGGCAAACTTGAAGAGAAGGCTGATCTTTAAAAATTCAGTAATTCTTGTCCTTCAAGTGACAGAGTGAGTTTGCACTCAGTGTTCTGGCTTCTGTTTGTTCCTGGTAATTGGTGCCCTGAGCTATAACAGTTACTGAGCCTCATGGTCATAGGGAAAAGGGGTGAAAATTACTGTTAACGCTAGTTGCTCATCATGTGAACTGGAAACCCAAAAAGCAAGGACCTCTGATCCTAAGTAGATTGTTTCTCAAAAATGTTTCTCTATGAATTAGATGCATAAATCAAGGTAAACATCACACAGTGAGGATAATCCTCTAAGAAAATACATGCTGATCAAGTCAAATACCTGTGAATCACTTGTGCACTTAACTAGGATTGGTTTTGTGTACATTTCAAAAGTATTTAAAGATACTGTTTTGACCGGTATTTTTTGACTTGTAAATGACATATGCAAAGCTTGTGTCACTCTTTCCCTTGAGTAACTATGGAATTGCCCAACAGCCTTAGTATTAACGGATTTATCTAGTATGGCTAAACATTGGTTTTGCTTAGTTTTGTCCCACTACTGTGTCTATGACTATACTTAGAATTATTTCTCTTATGCATTTGAGATGAGGAAATAATTCAGAGAAAGTAATCTCTGAAGTTGAACCACTATTCCAGTTTCTGTTATTATTCACAATGGCCAAAGGATTTGTTGTTTTTCCACATTGGTAATGAAAAATACTTAGTTGAGTAAGTTTATATTGGTTTTAGGACTGGTATGCTTTGCTTCTTGGTAAGTACCTCCTTTGCTGTTGGATGATCAATTGAGTAGCTTTATGCCTGTAACTGGTTATAAATGAAAAAATTATTTGAGATATTCTGTGTTCAGTTAAACCTCCTATTTCTGTAGCCGTTCTTGCTAGCAAATTCACTTACCAGCATGTATTTAGGAAAAGTTGGAAGAAAAGCACAAATATACCTGAAAGCAAGTGAATTATTTTTTCTATTTGGAAACAATTTTGTAGGAAAAAACACTCTATTCCCTGATAAAAGTTTCTCCTCCAAAAGAGATTTAATTTAGCTGTTAATTTGTTGCTGTTTTGAGCTTAGTACTTAGGTGACAAATTATGGAATCACAGAATGTCAGAGGCTGGGATGGACTTCAAAAAATAATCTAGACCAACCCTTCTGCCAGAGCAGGATCACCTATACCAGATCACACAGGAACATGGGATCTTAGCTTTTAACTTGATGTGTTTCATAAAGTGCAAGTGAAATCTCTATCTTGAGCAATGGTGTGATGGTTAGCTCATGCAAACAGCTACGAGTAATATCGGTATGAGTTTCTTCACCGTATTACACAGTACCTTGACCAATTTGCTACCAGTCTTTTCAATTTCTGAGAGGAGTAGCCAGTAGTGCTGTTTACCTCTGCACTTCCCAAACTTGAATATAAACATTCTGTAGATACTGCAAATGAGAAAACACTCTGCTGGTTGAATGCTTGCTATTTTAGAAGAAAGATAAAACTGTGGTTTGGAATACCTTCTGATCCATGAGAAATTCATACTACTGGTGTATTTTTCTTTCAACAAGTGTTACTGTGTTAACCTCTCTATTCTGATTAAGTTCCAGCTTGAACAATTACTTTCTTGTCACTGAAACCCCCCCTGCTTTCTCTATCAAATATAATATTCTTCACTTCCTTTTCCAAGGTGCTGCAAGGGTGCCAGTGTGAATGTTGAAGTTTGTTAGGTTTTAACCTAGATGTACTAGAACAAGGTTGTGCTTATGGAAAACAGCTCTGACTACGGGTGGCCCTTCTGGCCTGTAAAAATAATTTTAGAATTGTAAATGTTACCACAACTATCTTTAAGATGTATAGTGTCTCGTGGTGGCTTTTTTTTGGGAAGGAGTGGAGGAAGGGGTCATTTGGTGGTTTGGGGGAGGGGTTGATGTTTTTGAAGGTTGTTTGGGTTTGTGTTGGTTTGGGGGTTTTTGTGTATGTATGTTTTGGTGGGGTTCTTTGTTGTTTTTGGTGGGACTGTTTGTTTCAGTGGCATGTGAGAGATGTGGTGTTTTGGGTTTTTTTTGAGGGAGTGTTCTGCATTTTTTTTGTCTTTCACAATGTGGAAATAATGTATATTTACTCAACTTACCAAGTCACTCCAATTTTCCAGTGCATTTGTAACTTCACTTAACTTCATAGCAATCAAAAAACTTTGCTCAAGTTCTTGCAAATTGGCTGATATCACATATATTGCATGTGGTCTCTGACAGGGTGTACAAAGGTACTCATTGCTGTTTATACTTCTGCCTATAGTTTCCTAATGTGAGGAAGTGTGTAGGTGAACTGCAGCTTACTGTCCTGTCTCAGCTGCACCTTTCTCCCAAACTGAAGTTCGATTCTCTGTTAGACCTTAGTAGTGCAGAATTTTCCCCTTTTAGGCATTCAGACAAAATTAGGTCTTGACATAGTCTCCTTATTTCTTACTGCTTCTTGCTTGTTACACCAAATACACCTTTTCTGATTTTCTGGAACAGTGTATTGCCTGCTAGGGAGTGACTGAATGTTTCTTCTTATGGAATTGCCTTCTGGTCCATCAGGCTGGATGGAGGCCAAGGTCCTGGTGCCTTTCAGCAACCTTGCAACTGGTGTGTAAAGGATTCTTATGGAGTAGAAAAGATCTGTAGATCCTTGATCACTAGTTGAAACTATAAGGGATTATTTTTTCTTTTCTGTATTGTGCTAATGATTTGGAGAATGTTTCAAGGGAATAGGTAACTATCCTCATCTTGATCTTCTCTTGCTATTCTGAATTTCTGTGTGGAAATACTGGAGACTTACAAAAGATGTCCAAACCGCTATAAGGAAAGGATTTGAGAACACTTAATTCTGAATATAGTGCAGCACCAAATACTCTTCGGAGGCCTTTGTCTTCTCTATACTCATGTACCTGAATATTAACAAATATTAAATATGGAAGACTAAAGTGTTTCAATAAAAGCATTAAGACACTCAAACCAATTGTGATACTACTGCTCTCATAAGATCCAGCAAAGTTTTGTGCTCCGTCCCACAAGACCAGCTTAAATATTGTATTTTCCATTGTTACAAAGTACTGGTTATAAAACTGGAGACAGTAACTGTCTGTTCTGTATGTGCTGTAATACTGCAGGGAATTAACTTGATGAGAGCTCTGGGCTTTAGTGTGCTGTAGTAATGTGTGGGACAGTGAACTGTTAAAATGGCTCTGGGTGAAATTTCCAAGAGTGCTTAGTGTTGATGTAAGCTAACTAGACTATGACTGAATTCAGTAGGAGTACAGCAGAATCCATACTAGATGCTTGGAAAATTATGATCTTACACTGAGTAGAATAGGTAGCCTTAAATTCACTTCTCTGGTGTTCATATCTCTGAAGTCATGGTAATTAAAAGCAAAACTATGCTTGAGGGAAATGTAGTGAACCTCATTTGATTCAACAGTCTAGAATTGTCATGCTCTGAACAGTGGACTTGTGATGGTCTGTTGGTGTGATCTTGAAGCGCAAAAACTCAGGCGACCACACCTGGGGGTTTACTTTGATGAACAGTAAAACTTTACCCATAAGATTGCATGTGATAGGTAGGGAAAAGTGAGAGGGGAAAGGTGAAGTGAAGAGAGGAAAAAGAAAGAGGTTTATAGTTACCACCAATTTGAGGATCTGTCTCTGGTCCAGTTTTGCTGGTCTTCTTGATCTTTTCATGGTTCTGGTGGGGAAAGCTCTCAAAGTCCCACTGCTAGGGAGCCATCTTTCATAATCGATTTCACACCTGCTGATGTCCGAACGCTGCCTCTGTCTGCCTCTTGTGCTCCCCATGAGTAAGGTGTCCATGCATGCCCAAGGAGGAGTGACCGAAGTGTGGTGTGTCCACGGTGTGGTCTACCTTGAAGGCAGTTAGCCTGAGGCTGGCAGGTGTATTTTATTATCATAATTACATTTTAATGAGCAGAGTTCACTAAGTTCATGGCTCGCTTAGCAACCACCAGAGCATCAGTCCCTTTTGCCAGCAGTTATATTTCTTCATCCCAAAGCAATAATTGTGGACAGTGGATTTGTCCATCATGCTTGATAGGTACAGATGGTTGATACCAGGCAGGCCTTTTCCTGCAGGACCTGCACCTGCATTTCATGGAGACCACATTGCATTGTACAGGCTTAGAAACTTAGTTGGTAACTTATGGAGTAGGTCGCTGTAAAATTCGTGCTGAGATGTTAGCCTGGATATCAGTCTGAGTTTTTGGGGCACAGGGCACTGGTTCCTGATGACAGTGGTGAGACAGATAATGCTCAGGAATAGGAAGCAAACTCTCTGGAACTGTTGAGAAGACAAGTGAAGAGGCCCTGGCTCCAGTGTGTTATGCAGTTTTTGACATGCTTATATGCCTGAAAAATGACAAGACCTATAGACTCACCTTTTCATTAACTCTGTGGGTAAATCCCACCATGTTCTGCAGGACTATCAAGGTTGCCCAACAGGAAATGATTTAGCAAAACAGCTGTTTCTAGGGAATGGTGTGACAGCTTTTGAAGGATTTAGACTTTCCTTTGCATGGTTGCTCACAGATGGCAGAAATTGTTACTTGCAGCATCTCCTTCAGTCGCTACAGCCCTCTAAGTGTGCTCACCTCTTTATGAAGAGCAGTACCAAACTCACCTTTCAAAAATTAAAAATCTTTTTCACTGTGCCAGCACTTCTTCTTAGTGCTTCTAAGAAAAGGCAAGCACACAAATGTGTGAGGAATAACTGGACTTGTACAGGTAGACTGAAAGTTGAGGAAGAGCTTATTTTCATGCTGTAGCTGACCTACTGATCAGTTTCAGAGAAGGCAGTTTTCTGGACACCACAAGAGGGTTAAAGTGGTAAAAGCTTGGATTCTGTGCTCACCTTTAGGCTTTTCTTGTGCTTTTTGTGAAAAATCAGGTTTAGATAGCTGCACTGTGTTCTGGGAAGATTTCTTGATAGCTCCCTTTAGCATCACTATTGCCTTTAAGTTTCCTTTCATTCTTTTGAAGTTATTTCTGTCTGGAATAGATTATACAGTGTTAGGCACTGCAAAATTTAATATTTTTCTTAATTTAACTCCTTTGTATCCCCATTATTTTACTGTTTTCCATGTCCCAGAACATGCTTAGACTAAATCATCTCACAGATCTGCTGTCAGGTGTCCCACTCCATCAGATATGCTGGTTTTGTGCATTTCTAACATTGGTTTATTAATGCCCTGCTTATAACTTTTGTGTACAACACATAGCATCTCAAGTTTCAACAGGGAGCTGTTTGATCAGTGCTTCTAAGCCTGTGTAGGATGTTACCTGTGGTTCTTTGCCTACATGACATCATGAAAGAGCTCTTATGTGCCCTAGGATGGAAGAAGTGAAATGTCTTAAAGCAAAAAGCGCTGCGACATAGTAACTGTGTTAGGGCTCTGAAATGAAGGCAAGCTATTAACTGGGTGCAGATGGGATGAAGAAATTTTTTTGAGAACTCAAATGCTTGTCATCCTCCTGTAAAACAATGTCTTATTATTCAAAAGTGTGTGTTGAGTATTGAGAGGTTACTTGCTGAAGTGGTGATCCACAGGTGTGAAGCAAAATTTGTCAGCATCTGTGGAGGCTGGAAGGTCAGAATAACTCTTTTGTAGTTCAAGAAGGGCTGCTCCGCTCTGTATGTAGAACCATTTATTATTAGTTCACTTCTCTGTGGTCTGTGACTTACCATTAGTCATTCATTTGGTGAAATGTTAAGCTCTGAACTGTCAGTATTGGTGAGCTGGGGGGTCCCTTGTATATGGTATATTTGGTGTCAAAGTCAGTGCCAAGTTTCACCAAAACTTTTTACCTCTACATTTTTTTTATTCTGCAAGTGAGGTATTACAGTATGCCTTGATACTGGGTTGTGTAAGCATGTCATAGAATCAGTCAGGCTGAGAAGGGTCCACAAGGATCATCTAGTTCCAACCCCCTGCCATGTGCAGGGACACTTTACCCTAGATTAGGCTGGACGGAGCCTCATCCAGCCTGGCCTTAAACACCTCCAGGGAAGTGGCCCCAACCACCTCCCTGGGCAACCCCTTCCAGGGTCTCACCACACTCATGCTGAAGAACTTCCTCCTCATGTCTGGTCTGAATCTCCCAATCTCCAGCTTTGCTCCATTCCCCCTAGTCCTGTCACTCCCTGAGAGCCTAAAAAGTCTCTCCCCAGCTGTTTTGTAGGCCCCCTTCAGTTACTGGAAGGTCACAATAAGGTCACCTCAGAGCCTCCTCTTCTCCAAACTGAACAGCCCCAACTCTTTCAGTCTGTCCTCACAAGAGAGGTGCTCCAGCCCTCTGATCAGCCTTGTCGCCATTCTCTGGATAGGCTCTAGAATGTCCACATCCCTCTTGTCCCAGGGGCTCCAAAAGTGGATGCAGTAGTCCAGTGGGGTCTCACCAGGGCAGAGTTGAGGGGAAGAATCACCTCCCTTGACTTGCTGGCCACACTTCTCCTGATGCAGCCCAGGACAAGACTTAACAAGACTGGTCCCAGGACTGATCCCTGAAGGACTCTGCTTGTCACTGGCCTACACTTAGACATAGACCCATTGACAGCCACTCTGGTGTGACCATCAAGCCAGTTCTTTATCCATCTAGTGGTCCACCCATCAAACCCATGTTTCACCAGTTTGGACACCAGAATGTGGTGTGGGACAGTGTCAAAGGCTTTGCTCAGGTCCTGGTAAATGACATCAGTTGCTCGCCCCTCATCTATTAATGTTGTGACCTGTTCATAGAAGGCCACCAGGTTTGTCAGGCAGGATCTGCCCTTGGTGAAGCCATGCTGATTGGACCCCATCACCTCTTCACTTTTCTCCTGTCTCAGTAGTGCCTCCAGGAGGATCTGCTCCATGATCTTACCAGGCACAGAGGTGAGACTGGCCTGGAGTTCCCTGGCTCTTCCTTCCTACCCTTTTTAAAAATGGGACAAACCATTGTCCAGGCCCAGAATGAATTGTGCAGTTGGTTTTGTGGAACTCTGGATCAGTTTTTGTGTCTAGGAGATGGAGTAACTTTTTACACTGCCTCAGTGATATGAGACTGTCCAAGGCTGAACTGCCAAAGGTTGCTGCCAAAGAATTAGTTATGGCTCTGAGTGATGTTTGTGAGACCTTTGTGTGTTTTTCTCCTCTCTCCCATCTTCCATTGAGCATCCCTAATTTAGTTCTATAACTTTTATTAAGAAGTAGATGTACTGTTGGATTTTCTTTCATCAGATAAAGCCTGATACTGGTAGGTGAATACTGGTTGCCATATCAGAAGGCAGAAGTTAAGCTCAGAGTTGGGGATAGTCTCCAGAGCAACAGTGGCTTGATTATTTTGATACACTGCATGATGTTTATAGCTGCCTTACTGTTGGTTAAGAAGGTTCATTAGCATTTCGGAAGAAATAAAGAAAATCATACACCACTTGTAAGCAGTTTTCTTCAAGTTATCCAGCTCCATTGCTGCTAACCCGTAGTGCTTGTGTATGTCTCTGTGCCGATGCTGGATGACTGACTGGTTTTTCAATACAAGTATTAGGAGTATGAGGAAGAAATGTGTGCAAGCTTTCTCCTTCACTGTTTCTCATGTCTGTTTCTTTTGATAACCAACATGTGTGGGCTAGAAATTTAAGCTCTTCAGGGATGTTTTGTTAGGGTAGACTTTTTAAAAGCAACACAGAACTAAGTTTTATCCTGCCCAAGTGTAAGAATCTCATGTGTGTTTTTGCTTCAGTTGCTGAGTTCAGGAGTTCTTACCACATTCTTAGAATTTGTAGGCTTTGTCTGGCTCACTGAATGGGTGAAGTAATTGGTGATCATTTAAGACCAAGTAGTTATATAGCCCATCTCGTGCCCACTTCAAGTAGTCCACTGTTGGGTCTAAAATAGAGCTGTTCTGGAAGACTGTCTTGCTCTGCCTGGTCAGCCAGAACACCATTGAACTGCTTTGGCATGTCTGCTTTTTAGGGTGATACCTGTTGGCTTTCTATCCTTAATTGTATGCTACTGCTGCCAACTTTTTTTTTTTTTTTTTTTTTTTTTTTCNTATGAGCCAAAGATATGGTGAAATTAATTCCAACTACTGAATAGCAGTTCTGTGTAATTACTGCTGCTATCTTTGAATAGCTTATTTTGCTCATCCAGAAGACTGTGTGGACAATGTGGACAAAATGTGTTCAGTACCTAATCAGTCATATGTAATTAGTTCAGATGAGCAGAGACTCTACTGTCTTCAGCAAAGATTTGATAATCAATGTAAACTTTTCATTTGACCATTCTCCTACTACTCAACCAGTACTTCCAAACAGTCTGCTAAAACCAGTAATATGTCTATTGAAAATGCCAAGTAGTAAATATATTCATAGTAAATGAGGAACTAAACACATTCAAAAGAAATTGAGTCTGATTTGCATGAATACAAGCAAGTAAATGCACAGTTCAAGTTTAAACTCTGACCATAACACACCTTTTGTTGTAGAATTTTGAAGATCTTTTCAGTGTAGTCTTAATTTTAATTCTTCTGGGTTTAGATGCCTCTTCTGTCATCTTCTTGTGGTAGTGTACAAAATAGCATTTGATGGGGTTAGGGAGAGGATCACATAGAAATTTCAGAGTCCAGAAAACAGATGGCAGCAAGCTTCTTTGGAGCTTTTGTGGTTTATTATATGAATAAGCATTTTGGGGCCTCTTAAAAACATGTATCCTGGACCAAATACCATATCCCTAGTCCTGAGAGCTCGATATTAGTGTTTTGATACATTTGGGATCTATTACAGTATATAAAAAGCTCTGATTTGGAGCTCTGTTTTAATGTGTATTTGTGCCTGTTAACAGAAGTTGGCTCCTGGTGTGCGGCTCATGGCTGTGCTGAAAGGGGAAGCGTTCCAAGATCTCTGGTTTTCGCTCAGGCATCCCTTTGGGTAAAGCTGGTGCTTTTGTCTCTGCAGTCCCTCACTTAAAGGCTTGATCAGATGAATCACCCCAAGTGGTAAAAGGGGTCAGACTTCTTTCAGTGGCTGGCAGCTTAGAAGAGACATTTTCAAGTATGTACAGCACAGCAACATTTTCTGTATCTTGACACACAATGCTCAGGTTCAGATGAAGTTAATATGTGAAGGCAGTGAAGAGATTGAGCATTTCTACTTGGTCCCAGGTGTCCCACGGTGCTATGAAGGTCTGTCATTTCAGTGTGTGTTCTGCAGCAGTGTGAATTTTCCTGGGCCCTTTTAATGTAGAGAGAGTTGTGGAGAGCCTGGAGAGCTCTTTAAGATGCTGGTGTCACAGCAGGGAGCTTTGAGACTGAAAAATGTGAGGGCAAATGGTATTCTTTTTACCTGGGAGATGTTTCCTCAATTTTTATATTGTTTTATATCAGTTCAGTGATGACACCTAATTTCTGTCTACTAATCACCACCCTTGGCCTGCTTTTTTGTGTTCAAGGAACAAGAGCATTTTTATTGCTGGATTCTGTCATTCTCTAAGTTTGTGCTGATACTTTAAGGCATGTGGTCATTTTGTACAGACATTTGACTATATTTTCTCATTCAGTAACTATTTTGGTTGTATTTGTAGCTGTTACACTGTTCCTGTGCCTGTCTCAAAATTTCTCGGGAGAAATAAGTGTGATGGAATCATGCAAACTATCAGTGGCTGATTGGTGTTAAGTGCTGTACAAGATACTGCTCATATATGCCCAGTGCTAGTAGTAATTTTGAAGATGTAACTATCTCTTTCACAGTCATAGTCTCCTTGCTTTGCCTGATTCTTCTCTGTCACAACTGCTGTTTGCATTCCTTTTTTCCCCACACATGTCCCTGCCTTCTTCACACTGTCTTTTCAGTTCATTCATGAATGCTGATCTTGTGTGCCAGTCTGCCAGGCTTGATCTGTTAGGTCGTGAATCTGCTGTGCCCAGGGCAAAATTATTTATTTTATAATAAATGTTTTATTATTTTACAAAATAGTGCAGAACAGGAACAATGGTGGCAGCGGCAGTTTAGCTGGAAGTGCAGCAAACAAGCCCTGTGTGTGTGTGTGTTCAGTATTCACAGTCCAAGTACAGAACTGGGAGGATTGGAAAGAATTCTAATTTTGGCCTGAGAACAAGAAAAGGATTAAAACACCAGTAAACGTATTTCAAGTTTTGTTTTTCAGAGAAAGAGGGAACAGAGTGAAGAATGGAGTATGGGGTGTTGTTTTATGTAGTGAAGATTGTAAAAAGGCTTTCTTCTATTGTCAGTCCTAATTGGCAGCTGGCACTGATTAGCAAGAGGAGAGAAGTTTAGAAAAGGAAAGACGAATGGGGATTTTTATTGAGTGGAAAGCTGCTGAACAAAAGAGAACTTCTGTTCCTGTACATTTCAGTGCTTTAAAAGAAATTAGCTTTCTGACCTTCAGTCTTTTAGAATTATAGCTTGGATAGTATTGTACAGAGATCAGGCTTTTAGTGACTTTTAACTTCACTTAAGCTCTTAAGATGCTTTGATCCATCTTGATGTCCAAATATGAACCTAGAGTTTGCCTACAAACTGTTGATAATTCTTCTGCTGAAAAAATAAGAGGAAGACTAGAAAGATGTACAAGGGCAAAGGAACTCTTTCAGAGATGCTTCGTAGTATGGCATTCCTGTACTCTGAGCTTTTGTCTTACCATTCACGCAGTGGTGCCAGGGGCATGAATTGAGTGTTTTGCCTTGGGTTGTCTAGCAGTGAAACCAAACATTTGGGACCATATCTTCAGGAGTGGTGAGGAGGTCCTGTTGGACTTTTGAACATTAGCTGCTAGAACTGTGGAGGCTGCCTTTCTAAGTGTAATGTCTTTTCTGTATCAGCGAAGTCTTAATGTGGTGTAGTCGTACTTTAATTTTTTAAAAGTCTCAGCAATGGTCTGAAAGTCAGGTATTGAAGCTGGCAGGCTGCAGCAGCACGTACAGTGAGTCCAAAATGCTTTCTGTAGAAGGAGAAAAGAAGAGAATCCAAATCAGGTTCTTGCCTTTCACATTCTGAAGACTTTTTGAGGAACAGTAGTAAGTAATGGATGGCTTTGTATCTGTGGTTCCTGTTCTTGGGAGTCTGAATACCTGGTCTCCAGTCTGCTGTGGAGACTTGAGAAGTCTGACCTTCCTGTAGTTCAGCTCTGTCTGTAAAATCAGGATTTTGTGATGATGATGATGTCTGTTCCTGTAGGCTTTACAGTGTGAAAATCTATGTGAATATTTTGTTTGTTCTGGGATGGCTTCAGCCAATGGAATGGCTCTGCAGGTATATGGATGGGAACCCATTTCACAGTGACAGTGAAAAGACATCTGTAAATGAATAGTAGCTTGTTTTTGTTTTTTTTTTTAACTTAACAGAATTAAGGATTAGCTACCAAGTTTACAAAATCAGCAAGCATGGATTGAAAGGCTGGTGATGGTAACAGGGAAAAAATGCAGCACTGATCTCTTCAAAGTACAAGAACAAACTGCTATTTGGCTGTGGAACTAATTAAATATCTAACTGGCTTAGGTTTTCGAAGCTGTTTAGCTGCAGCTGGCAGCAGCTTCTTCAACAGGATAAACTGCATAGTGTGAAGTCTAGGCTTCTGTAGCCAAGCTATGCGTATCTGCTCACCACAGTGTCTGCCACAAAGAAATTGGCTCTTTATACAGATGTTAAACAGTCACAGTCCGCAGTATTAATTCCACATTCAACTTTACATAAAATTTCAACGTTGAGACTGGAAGACACATCTATAATAGTCTTGAAAGTAACAGAGCTGTGAGCGAGAAACTGCTGATATTGGTAAATCAGAAAGCATACTCTTTTCTTCAGAAAAAAATTGTTACATTATTTTACAGATAGGTGAGTACTTTATGCAGCCAGTACTACAGCAAGTAATTTGGAAGAAGTTACCCATAAAATTTTGGAAAAAACCCCACCATTTTATTGGCTTTAAAATAATGCACAAACTGGAAACTTCCTGAAGAACCTGAAGTAAAAATAGTAGATGTGGCAGTAATTTGAGCTGCAGTGCAGGGAACAGTGCTTGTAGAATAACTATCAGGCTCAGTTAGAGTGTCTTTATTAATGTTTTAAAGGAGGCTAAACTGCTCATCAGTTGAATTCACATCTGGATACTGAACAAGGATTTTTTTGTGAGGTCAGATTGAGAGAAAACATTGAATACAAAATGTGGAGTGGCTAGGTTTTAGGAAACAGGATAAAACTGAACTGAGTAAGATGTATATATTTTACTGGAAAGGGAGAGAGAGAGAGAGGACTGACATAGTTTTGTATGAGAGAAGATTGAGCATATTTTACCTGGCTGCTCATCTGCCTTTGCTCTACTAGTTCAGAGATGGGCTTTGGCTACTGTAATTATTGTAATTAATGATGTGTTCTTGGTCATGCTGAAGGCTATCGGTAGGAGTTAAAACTGGGTTATAAATACTGTGACAAATCAGGGACTGTTTTTCCAAAGACTCTTTGATTCTGTGAAGATGCCAAAGGACCATATTCCTTAGGATTTGTGACAAATGAGGACATTTAATACTTCATAAATCAAACTAATTTTTAAAATTGACTCTCACAGAGGTGGCTACCACAGTTCATGCCCTGAGCTAAGTTGCAGTTCAGCCTATTCTTACTTGCTGTTTATGCAAACTGCTGTCTTTCAAATTATTTAAATGGCTTAATGAAGCATGTTTTTTCCTGTTTTGTCTGTAGGGTGCTGGCTGGCAGAAGGGACAGGCCAATTGTGTGTGCGAGTCTCTACCAAATCCATGTGTGTGGGTGTGTGTTGTTCCTGTGGAGCATTTGAGAAAAGCAAGTGAATGATTTCCAGTGTCTTTAAAAAGTACAACAGGTTTTAGCTGTGTAGGCAAGAAATAGGTGACATCAGTGTCCTTTTCTGTGCTACGTAGAGTCAAGAACACTGATACGCCTTCAGTAGATCCCTGTTGAGAACTTAATTAGCTTTCAGGGAACAGAGCAATTCTGACTCTGCTAGTGCTATACTTGTCAGTATTGCCAAAAACACTTTATTAGATGCTATTGTAACTGATGCTTGATGTTATTATGACTTGGGGAATGAGTTGTTTTATAAATGACATGAATAAAATGTAGTGCTAATGAAATCCGATGTTAGCAATTTTTCAAATGGTCATGCTCATTATAAAGAAAACTTGAAGCACACCAAGTAGAAAACATTAGACAGCTTTCTGCTTGATTTAATGTGGTTAATCAAGACAGGCAAACAGGAAACAAAATATTTCACATTTGTCATTATTATTTTTGTAAAGTGACTTAATATAGATTCTTTACAAAGCCTTTCACATCTTCCTATCAAACAAGCAAAGTATTTTGAGGGTTTGTTTCTACTAAACCTTTTCAATTCCTGCTTTAAGTCCCAATATCATCAGTTTGCCCTACTGTTGGTTCCGAATCCCTTCAGAATACTCCTTGATGTCTTGCATTTGAAAAACATGTAGTTCCCGTAACAGTGCTGTGATACTCTGTCGGTACTGAAGAAGGGACAAATTCTTCACCTAGTGAAGGATGGAACCTGGGTGAGCTCCAGCAGGAAACTGCATCAGACAGTTCATAAACTTGCCAAAAACCTAGTCCTTGAAAACAGGCAGCTTGCATGTATGATGGGGTTAGTGTTGCTTGCAGCTGTTACAGGATGACTCTAAATTTAATTGTGGACCCTAGTTACTGGGTGCTTAATCACTACAATTTTCTGTGCACACTGTTGAAGTGTGGTTGCTGCAGTGCAGGAAAATACCTGGAGGATGGTGTGCATACTGAGGTGGTTATTGGAAGTGCAGAGAGCAAAAAGTGAACAAGCTCAGGAAAAGTAATTTTGGGGGATTTTAGGAGCTTAGTGGTGAACAGCAGAAATAAAGGGCAGGCCACTTGGTTTGTAGGTAAGATATAATAGGAAAGCCTAGGAAGAATGTTGAAATGAGACTTAACTGAAATGAGGGTTTGGTCATGAATAGTGATCTCTTAGAAGCAGTTTTTCATATCATTCTAAGGGAAGGCCTAGTTTGTGTTATTATAAAGCATTGCAGTAGCTGATGGAACATGAGGGTTCAAGTCAGGACTTCTGTTTGATTTTCAGACCTGCAGATATTGAGCATGACTCCTTAACAATCTAGAAAAGACTTGAACCAAAGAATTCCATGCTACTACTTAATAACCTCTTCATGACAAACTGACAAATATTTTGTTTCCTTCTGCAGCTCTATATGTAGCTTGTACACTACTGCAGTAGGCAGGAGTTTAAAAAAATTGGAAGCATGTTGTGTACAGTGTCATGGAATGTTACTGACTTTCTCCAGTGTCTTATGGCGTGGAGGGTTCTCCACAGGCTGGCACCTCTGCTGAGACTTACATGTTTTCCTATATTGTTAATTCATTTTAGCTCAACAACAGATGCCTTTGGGAGGTTTGATGTAGTGTAATTACTTGGCCCACAATAAATTACTGTTTTTTCAGAACTTTTGCTGGTTAGTAAATGCCAAGTTGTAAATTGGGGTCTGTCTGTATTGGGGTCTGGTTGGGCTTTTGGTGTGTCAGTAGATATTTGTAATTTTCAACAGGTCCCAAGACTTAGTACTGGTGATGGTTAACAAAAGTAGTGTTTTGTTTTATTTTGGTTTTAGGCTACTACAAATAAAAACATTCTCATAGGTTTGCAATGTGGAGAAATTTCCAGATAGATTTATACCAATCATATATTAAACTAATCAGGTTTCAAGGGACACTTGGCAGCAATCCAGTGGTAAAATGTCCTTTTGAAATTTTGTTTCACTAGACATTTCTCTAAAAAAAATTTTGTTGTCTAGAATTCAGGAGTTGAGTGTTCCTGAACCACTGCTATGTGTGAGCATGTTGTTTTTAAAAATTAATTTCTTTGGCTTTTTGTTCTCTTCATTTTGTTGTTGTTTGTTTTTTTTTTTTTCCCTTCTGAGAAGCAGCTGATTTAAGAGGTTTTGCTCTCTTTCTTTGTTTTCTGTGCTGCACAAGTAGAATGAAGAAAAGTAACATAATAGAATTTTTTTATTTTCATGGAATTTATGGTGTCCTTAGCCCACATCAAAAGAAGGTGTTTTGTTTTTTTTTTCCCAAAAACACCTTAAGAATTTTTAGGCCAAAACAGATGCTGGAGGTGGAGTATGGCAGTTCAGAAAAAGAAAGTAATGGCTTACAAGTAAGACAGTACATGTAGAAACTGGGCTCGGAGTTGTCTGCTACTAGAAGGGAAAGTAGTACTGTTTACAGATGGTACCATACTTAGTTTCAGGAAAGGAGCTCTGTAGTGCGAGAAACTGAGTGAATAGATGGAGAGCCAAGACAGAAAGAGATGTTCTTCCCAAAAGACTGACCACAGTCATTGTGAACTGTCAAAAACATTTGGCACAGTCTTATTTCTTGTGTCCCATCTCCCAGCTTGCACATAAGCATTTAAATAAGTGATGAGATGATAAAATTGTTAGCATTATTAGTAGTGTTTGAAAGAGAAATAACTGTGTGTCTCTAAAAGGTAAGACATTTTCAGTTGTTTTCCTTAAGTTTACTCCTGGTTGAGTTGTGTGTACGGTTGTTAGAGAAGCTGAAGAAACCTATTATTCTGCAAATATGGTGGCTAACTGGAAGGCTTGAATATCTTCACAATGTAGTTTTAGTCTAACATTTGAAAAACTGCTGTGATCAAGGAAGTCAGCATTAAGCATGATTTAAGGTATCCTAATATTTGCCTTCTTAACCAGTTCTTGAGAGATTAATTTGCATGAATTATACTGTGAAGGTCCAGGCATAAGTCCCCTGTGAAAGCCAGCTGCAATAGCTTCTCAGTCCCCTGAGGATGGCAGCCTTGTCATATATTCTGAGTTGCCAAGCATAGTATTTGGGAGTGATTTGTATAGGTGAGAAATCATCTCTTCCTACTGGCTGTGTTCTGGCTTCTATTTCTTTGCTTTTTTAGAATCTCCAGGCTGCATTCATCAGTTCTTCTGCAAATATGGTGTCTTTTAGCATATTTGGGTGGTACATATTCTTCATAGAAGTTTCAATGCAAATCAGCCCTCATAAATAATCACTGAAAACAAATTGCTTGTCTGTGTTCTTGTTTCTTAACTGCTACCATCTTGCTGTATTTTCCAAACATTTGAAAAAGAGCAACTGCTGAATTTTTGAAGCTTCGCAAAGGTATTTACCAAAAAAGCTTTTTATCAGAATGCTGTGATTTACCAAAGTGATTGCAAAGGCTGTGAAGAAATCATTGCTTTGTTAACACTTGTCTTTGGTATGTGTAGCTTTAAGATGCTGTGGAAACGGAGCAGTTTTTAATTAAGAGAACTGCACTGTACTGCAGTGTGAATGTGGCTACTGATACATGGGACAGGGATTTGCAGAGATTGCCTTTAGCTGCCAGGGTGTAGAAGACACTGAGCCAAGGTGATTCCCCAAAAGGTTAACTGATACACTCACAAATGTGAGGAGTAGGTGAGTGTTGTGCTTTTCCTTCTCTGTTCCTGTGCGATTGGAGCACAGGAAAGGGCAGTTTTGTCCTCTTGGAATGTTTCAAATTTCCTTTGTCTTTGATATAATAAAGCTTTCAGAAATATGTAGAGCTCCACCCTTCGCTTGCTTCCACTGGATGATATGGGAGTAGCACTCTGTTTGGGTGGTAATATGTCTGGGAAAAGGCAGTGTGAGTGCTGGTCTAGCAAGGGACGCAGTAAAACACTTTCCTGTTTTCTAAGTCAGCGGAAGATGGAAGGAAGAAGCAGAAATTGTGTGCTCGGTGTATGCGATGCTTTTGTCCTTCTTTGTCCCCTTCAGTGTTCCACAGCTCTGAGGAAAAGGACCTGGGGGTCTGGGTGGATGAGAAGCTCAACATGAGCCTGTGGTGTGCACATGCGTCTCAGACAGCAACTGTGTCCTGGGCTGCATCAAGAGAGGCATTACCAGCAGGGCAAGGGAGGGGATTCTCCCCCTTTACTCTGCTCTTGTCAGACCCCACCTAGAGTACTGTGTGCAATTCTGGAGCCCCCAGCACAAGAAGGACCTGGAACTGTTGGAGAGAGTCCAGAGGAGGGCCACAAAGATGATCAGAGGGCTGGAGCACCTCTGCTATGAGGACAGGCTGAGAGAGTTGGGGCTTTTCAGCCTGGAGAAG